>JAVQJF010079861.1:0-44375 GCA_036023855.1 Gadopsis marmoratus | reverse complement strand
TTAAAAGTAAACTTACTTAGGCCTACAAAGTGACACAAGACATACAGTATTTATACAGTTAGCGTCAACGTCGTTGACGTTGACAATAATCGGCGTTGACGACAGGTTTGCTAACAAGCCAAGATGAAAGACCTGCATGACATTATCATGAACATTGAACGAGACAGGGGAACTTAGTTGCTTACTAACGTTTCACAGCTAAAACGTTTTTAACCACAGTAGCAGATGTATCAGAAATTATACTAATTTTTCAGTGACAGTAGCACCCAGAATCTCAGATTGCAAGACTAGAAAGAAAGTTCAGGTCTCGCCAAACTGTTCCGCCTCTGACTTGGCCGTAAGCCAATCATAGTTTCGGATGGCGGGGTGGCACCTGGGGTGGCCAATCAGATTCCAAGGGTGGCCCGTGCCACCCAAGGCCCCCCCCCCTCTGGACACGCCTATGTTTTAGGCCTCTGGCTCAGTCCCCTGCTCAAAAATGACATGCCCAAAATAAAGAGAGTTCATCTCTGCAACTACAAGGTCTATATGAAAAATGTTGGTATCATAATAAAGGTAACACTTGTGGGATCTCTGTAGTAAGCATGAGTACAGATTCAGAATTGTCTTTATTGCCCAGTATATTTGCACATAAAAGGACAGGACAGTTCTATTGTGAATGTGACTGGTCAAAGGTAGGAATTTGTAGGCATGTGGTGCCCCCCATTTAGCCTGTAACCTTTCGTTGATTTATTTATTTATATTAGCTGGTAGCCTTCCACTGTTCTGAACAATTGGACACCAAATATACATTGATAACATAAAGATAACAAACGCTTACATTGGGTGATCACGTTGTCCAGGCCTGGCCCAAACATTGGAGTATCCATCGCTAGTTGTTTTATGCGACCAGACCAAACTAGGTAGGACACAATTTGTAGTTGCAAATGTAGGAAGGAATGTTTGTTGTTCTTTGACGGTTTACTCCGTGAGTTTTGTCGGATCGTTATAGGAGTTATATTGTTGGAATCTGTGGGGTGTCTGTGTTACTTTGATGTGCTGTTTGTGTGGCTAGCAGCCCAGAACGAGATTTAAGACCGCTGTGATTGTGTGCATGTAGCATGCGGAGACATCGAATGCTATTTACTACACTGTAATTCTGTTGCTTGGCGTTTGACTTGTGTTTTGTTTAGGTAGAAATGGCTACGATGGTTTACTGGTTGAGCTTCTTCTGAAAAAAAAACGATGTGTAGCATAACTATTTTGTTACGAGTCACAAACTTCTTACATGCTGTTTATGGTACTGTCTTTCTGGACCTGGCACCGGCTCCGTCGGGCTTAACTGTTAGTGTACCTTTAGGGGACAAACCATGCTAGAAAAATGCTCCCTACCAGTAAGGAAGCATCTCTCCACTCATTTATTGAGGTTTTCCTTTCCTATCTTTTTACCCGTCTGTATATTACATTTAATATGAATGCCCTTAATTCTAGGATTACATATATTAATAAACAATATGGGAAATTACAGCACTCGCACTCTCCCCAAGTTTGTTTAAATGCAATTTCAGGTTCCGTTTGCAGTCAAACTGCCAATCACATCCTTTACAAATACAGTATGTTTATACTGAGTTACAGACATTTCCTATTTACTGTGTGTATAAAAACTATCAAATCTCAACAAAAGTCAACAAAATAAGAGCAATAATTCTTTTTTTGTTTAATAAATTATGTTGAACAAAAATATCCTTTGGGGACAGGACAGAACAGTCGCCTTAATCCCACATCCAGGAAAGCTCAAATAACTTGTATTTACCGTATCAAAAGCAATTTGCTTCACTGTCACGAGCCTAAAAAGAAATGTTATTATCCAGGAAGGGAACACGTAGTACCAGTCAGTGCAGAGGTGGGTGCAAGGGCACTCGAATTGAAATGCCATGAAGTTAGTGCTCCACAGGGGTCATTCACTTGGGCTGGAATTTGTGCTGAACAAAGCCAGATTGACCCCGATCAAACACTCACTCAGAAAACACAGAAAGCTGTCCAACGTCATCTTCTGGTTGGCTAAGCTGCCCGCACTCACCCTCTACATAAACATGGAGACCCTTCATGTTGATGTAGTAGACTCATCGGATTCATCATTCTGTTCCTTTCCCCCTGCTTTCTTGCCAACATTTTCTAAGCGCCCTTCCTCCTTCATCCATCCTCTATCCTTTCTTTCCTCCCTCTGTTCTCATTCCCTTCCTCCACCCACGTCTGCTGCTGAGGACTTTCCCAAAGTGGACCCCTGGATCAGCCCTCTGGAGTCACATGACACAGAATCAGCGATCCAGAGTTGTAAAGTACAAAGAACTCAACTCAATGTGCACACACACACTCCGCAGACAGAAACATCTGAAGGCCACTGTGCTGTTACGCATCAGAGTAGCCCCCAGCGCACTTTCCGCTGCACTCTCACTGGAACTGACTTTGCACTTCCATTCCCACAAGCAGGTAGATGGTGTCTTGTCTAATTTAGAATGATTAATAGGTAATTTCAAATGTTGAAAGTTTACTGTCTGTGGACAAAATGATCACAGATTCATGTGAGCTTGCAGGAGGGAATTCTGTTGTACTTTTTGAGATTGTTTTAGAATGTCTCCTTAAGTCAGTGCTGTTTAAGAAAGTCAAGAATTATTTCACTTTTTTTATTATTACCTGATGATGGTGCTTGATGACTAGTTCTTACAATTTAGTCTGAGGGGGACATGAATGTGTGCAACAATTTTTGTGGCAATTGCTCCAAAAGTTGCTTGACTTTTGTGGAATTGTACTGTACTACTGTGTGCTCTCTCATCCTGCTCTCTCTTTTTTTTTCTCTCTCTACCCAACCGGTCGAGGCAGATGACCGCCCACCCTGAGCCCGGTTCTGCTCGAGGTTTCTGCCTGTTAAAAGGCAGTTTTCCTTGCCACTATCACCTAACGCTTGCTCATGGTGGAAATGTTGGGTCTATACATATACAGTTGGTCTAGACTTGCTCTATATTAACAAGTGCTATGAGATAACTCTGTTATGATATAGCGCTATATAAATAAAATTTATTTGAAAAATTGAATTGAACTTGACTCAAAACCGAACTTTTTCAAAGTCATGGCATTAGAGGAAAAGTCAGGGGATCACAAAGTCTGCCGATTCATCTTTTAGGGACCATGAATGTCTAACAAATTTCATGGCAACCGTCCAATGGCGTTTGAGATATTTCAGTCTGGACCAAAGTGGTGGGCCAACAGACTGACCAACATTGCCATTCTTAGAGCTGGTAGTAAACATGTAGACATTGTGCTGTATGTCAGCCACACTGACTGTCAGTTCATCCTGCACTGCAGTGATGACTGGAGGTTCAGCAGGAGGGGTCAGATGAGCCGGTATAGAGCTGTGCTTCTCTGGTGGTGGTTTGTTGACCTTCCTCCATGCTTACATCCGTGCTGTCATGGATGCAGGTAATGAAGGCACCCTGGCTTGTTGTGATGGCAGCATTTAGAATACCACTGAGACATGACGACCACTGTACTTTACTGGATTGTAACTGAGTGTCTGACTGAAAATGAGGAGTGGTGGTCAGAATGGTTAAAACAAACACCATACTGTATGTTCAAATCAAACTTTATTTGTATAGCACCTTTCATACAGGTACGTGCAGTTCAAAGTGCTTCACAGATAAGACAATAAGAAACAGCATGTGTAGACCATAAAAACAACGGAAACAAACAAAAATAAAACTTTTAACATATGAAACCAATGCATGCGAGAAAATAAGAGATGAAAATGTAACAATATAGATTTTGAGTTAGACTAAAAACTAGATCAAATGGGTAAAAATGACAAAAAATAAAGAAATAGAAATAATAATGAAATAGAAATTAATAATTTAATTAATCATAATAAAATAACAGAAAATAAAATAGGATAAGATTTTACCACATAAATATGTAAAGGTAGTTGAGTAAAATACAGTAGGTAATGTGGATAAACATTCTCAATCAAAAGCTAGCCAGAAGAGGCTTTTAGGTTGTTTAAAAATGTCCACACTTCCAGCTGAAATCCTCCGGCAGACTGTTCCAGCGGCTCGGAGCATAAAGGCTAAACGCTGCCTCACCAAAGGTTTCAGTCCTGCACTTTGGACCAACTGGCAGACTCGTGCCAGAGGACCCGAGGGGCCGTACTGCAGTGCAGGATGAACTGAGCGTCAGCATGTGAGACATATATGCTGGTACAAAACCATGAAGTGTGTTCTCTCCTTCTGGTCTTGTTGCCAATAGAAGCTCAGGAGGCCATGACAAATAACCTGAGGCCGGGACAAGACGAATAACAGGAAAATCAGTCTGGTATTTCCAGTATCTAGTACATAACTCCACTGAGTGTGAAACCAAAGGCCGGTTCACTCTCCTCTCTCACACTGCAGCCTGTATGTTCAAAGGAGGGCAGACCACAAGGTTGTGTGCTGGTTGGGGGAGGGAAAGGGAAAAGGAGGAGCTATTCTTACTGACACCTCCCCCATGACTCTCTTTCCTCCTATTGCTGAGCTACCTGGTGCACAGAGAGCACATGACGGCTGTCTGATTTTGAAACCACCCTCCAATAGAGGGACGATCAAAGTGTCATGGTGGTGCAGCGCATGTGCGCGTGTGCAGTCCCTCCCCTGTTAAGTGCAGCAGATGCGGAAGCAGAATGTGAGCCTGTGGAGGAGAAAAGAGGGAGGGATTGCACACACATGCACACACACTTGCAGCTTATGTAAAAAAACCTTGTGATCACAACAGTGTCACGGTTTTTGAGCGGAAAGAGGGAAGAGGAGAGCAGTCTCTTCCCGGCTATGTTTTGAACGAGGTAAGGTTATATATTCTGACACCTCATTGAGCAAAATTAAAAATAAAAAGGAACCACGATGATTATACAGTTTTAGATTTGGAAGAAGGAACAGGAAGTGTATCACATTGACCTCACATAGTGTATTGTACTGCATTGTTTCTGATTTTATATATGTAATACTATTATTATAATTTTTTGGTCAGCTTCAGGTTATGCTACATTAATTGGTTAAGTTATAATAAACAGATTCACAATCATTCCCCTTTAATATGTCCGTTTGTGTCACAACCACATGGTGCTGTTTATGGGAGCAGTGTGTCAGCATGTGAAAGGTCGGTCACCAAGTAGCACATGAGAGAGGGATGGAATGAGAGGCAGATTCAAGGGACACTGGGAAGGTCAATCCCAGCCACACGGGTACACCTTTTGTACTCCGCAACAAATATGTGACATTCGGCTACACTGTACTTATTTGCCCAAACAGTATTTTTAAAATTTTGACACTTCATTTTTCTTTTCTGATTAGCCATCCTAGCGGCTTCAGGGTTGGCAATGTCGGTATTGGAGAATGAAATGTCTCAACAACTATTGGACTGCTGTGAAATTTGGTACAGACATTCAGACATTCCACTCGGGATGAATAGATGAGGTTCGGTTAACCCTTAACATCTTATCGAGAGCCATCAATTAACATTCCCATCAGACTCAGCTGTACTTTGTGTTTTAGTGCTGATAAGTAAATGTTAGCATGATAACACTCTAAACTATAAGATGGTGAACATGGTAAACATTATGTATACTAGATAAAAACCAGGATTTAATCATTGTCATTGTGAGCATGTTGGCATGCTGAAGTTAGCCTTTAGCTAAAGGGTGTGGTACCTAAGTACAGCCTGTTGCTAGCAATAATGGTAGCTTCTTGTACTGCATCCAGTTCAGACCAAATAGTTTATTACTAAGCAAAAACACACTAAATATAAATGTAACATATCCATCTTAGAATTTGATGAAACTGAAAGGCTCATATCCTAATTTTATATACAATTTCAGACTGGGAAAAAAAGCCCTTTAATTATGTTTTTTTTTATTGTAGTAAAGATTCTCCAAGTTTTGCATTCTTCTAATTAAACTGTCCCATGTTGTGTCTACATTTCAGATCACTTACATGCAAATATCTTGATTTTACCTCACTACATCATCATCACTCCATCATGTCGCTGCTGACTCACGTGCTGGCGTGCCTGTTCGGTATGGGCTCCTGGGTGGCAATCAACGGGATGTGGGTGGAGCTCCCCCTGGTCGTACCGGCGATCCCAGAGGGCTGGTACCTGCCATCCTACCTCACAGTCCTCATCCAGATGGCCAACATAGGTCCTCTCTTCATCACTCTGATGCACCGCTTCCGCCCAGGGGCGCTAGATGAGCGGCCGGTAATCTACTGCATTGTGGGGTTGGGGATCATTGCTACATTCCTGCTGGCTTTCTTCTGGAGCCAAAAAGTGACAATAGGGGGCTCTTTGCACAGTGTGCCCCTGCTGGTGCTAAGCTTCCTGCTCTCTGTGGTGGACTGCACCTCCTCTGTGACCTTTCTGCCTTTCATGATGCGGCTCCGTCCAGAGTACCTCACCACGTACTTTGCGGGGGAAGGCCTCAGTGGTCTGGTGCCTGCACTGGTGGCTCTAATTCAAGGTGTTGGTGTAGTCCACTGTCAGAATGCCACTTTGGCTGCGGCAGCCAACTTAACAGCTGATAATGCCACTATGATTGGCAGTGGAGAGCTGAAAGCCATCTACCAGTCGGCCAGATTCTCTGCCCAGGTCTTCTTCGTGTTCCTCAGTGCCATGATGGTTGTGTGCATGGTAGCCTTCATCCTACTCAACCATCACCCAGCCGTGGCTCGGGAGAGAAAGAACGACCTGTACTTCAGTGGTGATCTGGCCCCTGGGAAGCGAGAACAAGGTCTGTCCCTGCACGCCCAGACACCAGAGCAGAAGCCTATGATCAGCCCCCTGGAAGCTGTCAGGAGGGAACCCAGGAGCTCTTTTGGTAGTGGGACGTATAGCAATCTCGAGGTGTTGTTCATCTTTGTCATACTGGCTTGGGTCAACGCTCTGACCAATGCAGTGCTGCCTTCAGTCCAGTCCTACTCCTGTCTGCCTTACGGGAACAAGGCCTACCATCTAGCTGCAACCATGGCCGCTGTTGCTAACCCTGTGGCCTGCTTCATCGCCATGTTTATGCCCATTAGGTAAGAATGATTACTGGAACCATCTCTTTACATTTCATTATTGGTCTCCTCCAATAATGTAAAAAATAGTTTGAAAAAGGTCATAGCTTAAAGGTTATGAGTACTGCATTATTTAAAACTATCATGTTGGTTTGTTTTATGAAGCAAAGTGCTTCAGTGTAAATGCTCGGTTATACCATACGCATTGATTTTTGTTGCCAGGTCTCTCATCTTCATGGGTTTCTTGACCATGGTTGGGACTGGATTTGGAGCCTACATCATGGCCATGGCTGCTCTTAGTCCCTGCCCCCTGCTGGTCCACAGTGCCTCTGGAACCACAGTCATAGTAAGACTCTTCTAATCAATTGGGACACAAAGATGTTTTATTTAGACTGCAAACTATATTACTTAATAGCATTAACTTTCATGTTCTGCCTTGTCAATGGGGCTCATGCTGCACCATATAAAAGAAATACAACCCGCCTGTCACAGTCACATGAACGTCAGATTTTTTATGATTTGTGGGTGTAGTTTGATTGACAGGTTTAAATATTTTAGTTGCGTCAAATAAGTCCTGTCTGACTTGAATAAGACAATACCATGTTTGTGCCATATTTATGAACACACCCATTTATTTCCCCCAAGGAACGCTTTCACAGACACGTCCATTCAAGTGTCTATTAGCTGGTCCTCTGTAAGTAATGAGTTTTCTCAGCATATTGTGAAACTTAAGGGAACATTATGCTGCTGTGTAACTGCTGTAAAAAGTCTATGGTGTTACACATTCTTTCAAAATAAAGGTTTATACTGGAGAAAAAGCAGATTTAGAATACTATACAAATAGAAATACTAATAGCAAATGAGCAGGGTATCAGTTGGCATGTCTTTTAGGAAAGGCTTATGTCCCATCTTTGTTTTTATTTTCATTTTTGACTCCTCACTTCATCAGTGTCCCAAAACTGGATACGATTGTCCTCTTATGAATGTATTGTAATCTCCATTACAATTTGTCCATTGTTGATGTGCGCAATTCTGTCCTATTTGTAACATAAATAACTTAATTTATTAAGCTTTTCTAAGCAGACTTTCAAAGTGCTTAACAGTAAAACAAAGTAATCAAAATGCTAAAATAAAGAGACTACCAGAAAAATTCAAATTAGCAACAATGTGTACTATACAAAAAGTACTACCCAACAGTTCAAACATAGATCAAACAAATGCAATAAAACATTTTAAGCCCAATACTATCGGTTGGTGTTTCAGTGATCATGACCTGATAACTGCAGCAGCTTATTTTATTAACTGGTACTTCCACCAGAGAGGAAGAAATAACTGGGGAGCTGATTTTTTCTTTTTGATTGGTGTGAAAACCTACTCTTGACATTGTGAAAGCCACTGAGTTAGAGCAGGTATGGAGCTCAAACTAGGATACTTTGCAAAGTTTTCTGGTATCTGTGTGACAGGGACTGGGTGTCAGATCATTGTAATACACAATATTAACCTCTTCTGTGTCGCAGGTGCTGGTCTGGATCCTGTTTGTCCTGTCCCTATCCTATGTGAAGGTCATCATTGGGGTGATTCTGAGGGACGAAGGCCACAGTGCCCTGGTGTGGTGTGGAGCAGTAGTGCAGTTGGGCTCCATGGTTGGTGCTGTATCCATGTTCCCATTGGTCAGCATCTATGGACTTTTCAAGTCAGGTGATGCTTGTAACACTAAGTGTACCATGTAGTGAATACATATGTTTAAGTTGCAAAACTGCTATATAAAACTACAATATAAGTTGCGCTTATTTTAGTATCACTGAACTGAAGGAATGAGGCTTACATATTACTATTTGTTTCAACAGAGCTGAGAGGTCAAAGTTGGTTTTCTACAACAGTATCACTCATTGACGTTGTTTCATAGATTTCATCTCATCAGAGTCAGAATGATATTTTATATAGTGTATTTATTGACTTATGGTAAGACACGTACATTATCAATGTCAAACACCATTATGTTGCTGAGCATATTACAGTCCCTTCTCAATTCAGAGGTCAAAGCCAGTTTACTTGAACATAATGTGAATTGAGTGATGTTGCTTTTATAATAACGTATGGTACTGCTTTAATTTGAGAAACTGAAAGATCTTTGCTTTTTTTGGTATACATGGTTGTGGAATGTTATAACTTGTATAACATGAAGTATGTATTAGTTGAGTAAAGAAACCACTTTATACCAAATAAAATATTTGTATAATTGCTGTCTTAAATGTGTGCATTATACTGCCAATCACCTTAAACATCCCTTTTATCCTAACCTGCATGGGGCACAAGGCTTTTATGCCCACGGGTAGAGAGGATACAGGGGCAGAAAATACCACAGCTGGGTCAATGGAAGGGGTTTTCTGCTCTGTTTGTGTGTTTTTGTTGTCTGGTGTCATCAAGAAAGAAGTTTCCAATTCACCCATTTCCTGTCCTTGCAACTCGTATTTTCATAGGGTACAAAACAGATATTGATATATGTGTATGAATGCAGGATAAGAGGAAAATATAATAAAATGAGAAGGAAGAAACACAGTCGGAGAAAAGTAAAAGACACTCAGTCTGGCCCAGCTGTCTTCATCAATTCATAACAATTTATCTGGAAATATTGATTTTTTTGTGTTATGCTAATTTATCACCTATTTGCAGTGTTTTTCAACTGCTTTGCACACCTTAATTGAATTAGAAATGTTTTAGTTCAAATCTATGCAGACTGTCTCTATACTCTATAATGTGCCGTTGAACAATTCATTAGCATTGGTAGCGTGCACGTCTTTAACACCAACACTAGAGGTCACTGTATGATTGAAAGATCCCCACAAGGGACTGAGACTTCTGTGCATCGTAGCTGCAACTGCTAACAACTGAGCATAAAGAAACTTCTCAGCCCTCTTTAATTGGGTTTTTCCAACATTAGAGAGAAATTGCTCAATCTCAGTTTAGGTGGAGGAGCGACGCACGTCTCTGGGCTGTTTGCTCAGGTGACCAGAGTCATGTCTGCATCATATCTTCCTCACACTAAATCAAGCAGTGTCTTATCCATGTAGGTGTATTTGTGTGTGTGTGTATCCTTCACCCAGTCCACGGGGACAAATAGGAATGAGGAACTCATGGCCAGTCAGAGTCTGATTCAGACCCCAGTTCCTCAGAGAACATCTGGAGTCCTCATCTCCCTGTATCTCATGCTTCATTTATTCTCCTTATCTCTTCCCATAGTTTGTATGACTTGTGGTGTCCTGGGTGTAAAAGCTGCAGGTCTGTTTGGAATGATCTTAGCACTAGCTTAATATCTGAGTATGGAAAAACATTCAAGACTAGGTCTGTTTTTAATGTTTTCCTGAAATTGTCTAATAAATAAAGACTTGAAGCCTTTAAGCCTTGTGAAATGATCCAAATGCAGTGAGACTCAGACAGGTGGACAGTCAGCCCAATATGAATGTGGGTGGCATGATGACACAAGACCTAATGAGACAAAGGTGGGGGGGCGGACTGCAGTCTTCCTTATCTCTCTGCCTCGCTTTCTCTCCTTCAATCTAACTATTTTGATATCTCCTTTTCCCCAAGCTCCTTGTCTCCCTCCATTCATGCACATGGCAGACTTTGTGACCGTAATTTCAATTTAAAACACATGAGGGGAAATCCTAGCCCGAGCTGCTCTTTAATGGGCCGTCATGGGATTGGAGTATGCAGAGAATGATTGAATTTTGTGAGAAGGCCAGGAACGATCAAGTCTCGCCTTCCGTTATGCAATCGACCATTCCCCTCTCACAACGCGACGTCTGGTAAAACCTAGAGGAGAAGGGGAGGGGGGGGGGGCTAAGGACTGGAAACCTCAACGTCTAGACTAAACGAGAGAAAAATATTTTTTCTTCTAAATGACTCACGACTATATAAAAGAGAAACTCAGCTATCATATATAAAAAGAGCCAAATTAGATGTGACCCACCACATCAAATGCAGATATGTTGAAATGCTGTTTTTAATGGTTGTAAATGAGTCTTTTTACACTGTAATGCATGACATCCTATATTTCCTCACAAGCGGAAACATATGGATCTTATACAAAGCCTGCCACACTATTTTATTTATATGATTGTGTCATGTCTGCTTTCGCCCTTGACTCCCTCCACCTGCTTGGCCCACTTTGACAATGTCAAGATGAAAACTCTGCGACTCCTGTGGCACTGAAACTACCACTTTGTGAAAACTTTTTCACACCCCACTGTGTTGCATTACACCACGGTGATATATATCCTTTCAATGAAGCAAGAGAGACTACCTTTCCCGTTAAGTCCATTATATTCAAATGGGCCGAGCCTTTTTTCTTTTTTCTCTTCTTCGCAACAAGACATAAAGTAATCAAAAGTTAAAAGCAAACACTCAAGGAGGCACTTAGCAAAAAAGAAAAGCTTTTATGATAAAACATTCATATACAGTGCAGGAGACAGGTAATCTTTGAGGATGATAGGGTTGTCTTGTGGTCAGTTTTAGTATAGTATGGCTTGGGGAGCCTTGTAGATGAATGCTCCTAATAACATCCCCGCCCACCCATCATCCAGCGGACCACCCAGGCAAAACAACTAATACCTGAGTGTATTTCTTCAGTGGTGTGAAGTATGCCTTAAAGAGCTGTTGGAGGCTGCAGTAAAGTAGGGTTCATTACCTTGACAGACTGATGACAGACTGAGATGCGCACACATACATAAATACTAAAGTAAAGGCTAAATATTTTTCTATCCACGCTCACCGCGCTACGCACACAAAGTAGGATCTTCTATACCGGTCAGAACACCTGAGCTACAGTCAGTGTTTTCTGGAGCTCTAAAATATAAGCTCACATTTTTGCAAGTCCCTTTCAGAGTCATTTGCTGAAGACGTCCAAGTGGGTTGTAGAGGAAGAGTAGTCCAACATGTTGAGAAATGCTTTGTTTGCTTTCTTGCCGAGAGGTAGATGAGGAGAACGATACCGCGGTAAATATCAAGCTACGACCAGCATCCAGTTAGCTTAGCTGAGCGTGAATACTGAGGGTGAAACAGCATATGCACTTACTAGCACCTCCAAAGAGTGAAAACAGCAAGTTATGGTTTTAAGGCTGTCCACATGCTGGACTATTTCTGAACTTTTTTTTTAACTCAGTGAATATCGACAATTCAAACACTCCTTTATACCCGCTGCCACCTCCTACCTTAGGAAAAGGTAGCATAAAGTTTGTACTGTGTATGTATATTTTCTGGTCTTTATGGTTTTTGATTGATTTGATTTATGCCAAGCTAAGCTAACCGTCTCGTGGCTGTCGCTTCATGCCTATCCAAAGGTAACAAAATCAGACAAGTTTCTGGCTGGTTCGCACCAACCTCCTGCCGTCAGTGTGAGGTTGTCAGGTAACCAGTGTGAAAACCATTTTGTGTAGATTAAACAAACATTCTCAACAAGATATAACGTGTTAATTAGAAGCTGTAGAGGTGCTGGAAGGTGGATATTGTTACCTTTGGGCAGAGCCAGGCTAGCCGCTCCCCCCTGTTCCCAGTCTTTGGGCTAAGCTAAGCTAACTGACTGCTAGCTGTGGCCTCATATTTACCTTACAGGAATGAGAGTCATATTGATCTTCTCATCTACCTCTTGGCAATAAAGCAAATTAGCTAATTGCCCAAAATGTGAAATTGTTGCTTTATAACGTGTTAAAAAGCACACCAAAATCGCTTCTATTTTTTTTAATTAATATTTATAGACCACATGGAATTTGTGGTTAGACTTTGATTACAATTCCTCCTCCTATTTGGACAAATCATAACCAACCCAGTAATAAAAAGAGAAATAACTAAAGCAGCGAACTCTCACTCCTCCTCAATGTCGGGAAGTCAGTTTGCATGGGTTGCATGCAGGGTCAGCTTTAGGTCATACTGGGCATCCATTAGTGGCCTTATTTAGAGTCTTATTCCTTTAAGAGGAGTGATTGGCCAGCAAAGACAAAGAATCATTACCTTTGCCCGCCCCCTCCCTGCCAGCAGTCAATAATGAGGGATCATTAAAATGAATAGATGGACATTCCCCTTTTCTCCGGATCCTTATTGCAAAATCAGTGTCAGGGGAAATGAAGATTGAGCTTGGAGAAGGCGTCTAAAAGCCTCACAGTGATTGTCGTGAACTCATCTCCAGTGCCAGGCTCCTTTATCTACTGTAAGAGTCTGCACCTGCCTGAACTCTTGACTAGCAAGGGCTTTTACTGTAGCCCATTAAGAGCATCCCTAATGTGCGCTACAACGTACTTCAATATAAACATTCTGCATATGTACCGAAACATTTACAGCAAACAATGGAAGAATGATTGCTTGGGATGTCTTTTTTCGATGAAGAAATAGAGCTCTGAGTGAACTAGAGAGGGATGACTTTGATGTGGGGAGTAGAGAACTCACGTGTTGTGATCGTATAAACAGACTATTAAAGATATTTCTCACTTCTTAACATTCTTTCACATTTCTTAAGCGCAAACATCTGCCGTGCCGCTAAATTTGATAAATCCTTGCACAACATTTCACGCATCGCGAAAGAGAGCGCGAATCAAGCTGAATGATTACAGATGGAGAAGAAAAGGACGGCACAAGATTTTCCAGGCCCCATCTGGTTGCCTTCCTGAGTTTCTCTTAAAGTGTCTTTTAAAAAAGGTGATTTGTCTGTGGGTCCGCAACAATGTGACCATGTCGGCGGGTCATCCGCTGGTCCTGTCACAATGTGAAGCGGCCCCATGAAAGAGGGGTCCATGTACACCTATGGAGCCTGAAAACCCCACCCTAAACAGATTAAAAAAACACATGTAAACACACGCTCACATCCACACATGTGGTCCTCATCTTCTTTCTTCATCATCCTAAAGGCAATTGATAAGACCGTCTGTTTATAGACATCTGACATATGTCTCTGAAGAAAAAGAAAAAAATCACAAAAAAGGACTCAAGGGACCAGAAAAGATCACATGTAGAACTGGCTTATGGGACAAACCTATCAAAGGTCCCTCAGTATGGTCAAGCAATTATCTCTTAAAGCATCTCTTAAAGCCACCCCCATGGTTCTCTCAACATGCCCTTCATAACAGGTATATTGAGGATTTACTGCCTGCAGATGGCCGATGAGGGACGAGGGCAGGAGCTCCAGCGCTGTGCCTATGCACTCACTTTAAAAAAGCCCAAATCAAGGGCTCTGTGGGAATACAATGGAGGAGGAAGCAGGGCCGTAAAGATGCTGTAAATTCGCGCAGTGAACCTTCGAAGTCGTGCCCTCTGCCAGGTGCTGTGTGCACGTGGACCCGCAGGGAGAAAGTGGCACGCGCAGCAATCATTACGGGATCACCAGGGATTTCTCCTTGCTGTTGTCTCCACTGCCGTGATGCTTTTGCCATCGGATGGCGGAGTCTGTTGGTCTGTCAGTTAGTCTGCCCGTCTGTCTGTTAGCAGGTCATGTCAGTGGAATCTCCATCCGAGTTCAGATACAGCTCCTGTGTGCATGAGACAGCTGTGTGCAAATGAATAATGTGACATTCTGACACAACAAAAGAAAAATATTTTTAGCACACCATCATCAAAATCATTGAAATCATGGAATCATGGCTCTGCTCGGCCTATAATAGAAGGCCGACGTTGCTGCTTTATGCAATATTTTTTTCTGGCTGTATCAAAATTAGGTCTCTGTCTACGTAGATGGATACAGTGTTCCAACACTAGGGGGCGCAATCATGAAACTAAAAATATAAAATATACATTTTTCCCTTTTGGTTTCTGATTTTTTTCTCAAACACAGATTTACAAACAGCAGACGTTTGCTGTAGTAGACAAGAAAATGCTATTTAATTTCAGTTGGACTTAACTGCTTGCAAAACCAACAACTTCAGTTTTGTATGGCTCAAGCAAACCAGATGGGTTAGTTAGTGACCTGATTTTGTTACCGAACCGAGCTACTGCTAAACTAACCCACTCCTGGCCATGGCTTTATATATAATGGACAGATAGAAAGTGGTATCGATCTTCTCATCTAACTCTTGGAAAGAAAGCAACTCAGTGTAAGAAATGCCGCTCAGAGTGCTTTACGAAAATGTAAAAAAACATATATAAAGCAATGGTGTAAAATGATTGAATCCCACAACAATATTTTTAGAAACATGCATTGCTGTTTGCAGGCTCTGTACTTTTGAATATCAAAAAATAGATCCAGGTCTTTCAACAGATGTCAGTAGATTTTAAAGCTCCATTTGTTTTCATATCTCGGATATTCCACTGCTTTAGTTAGTCTCTTGACTGCTGCTTCGGTGGAAACTATGGCCCGGAGTCATCTCTCCACTGTGTCAAAGGGTACGGCACTGTCAGAGGAAGACCAAGGTAAGAAGAACAGGGTGCCAGGAAAAAGGGGCATGACTGCATCTGTAAATAGTGGGGCTATTTTGGGCTTACCGCGGCCGTACAGGGGAGCACCGCCTAGGCCTGCCTTCTGTCACTATGGGGATGGGCGCTTCATAACTTTGCTGGATGGAAAAAGTCTGGAGGACTGGCAGGTGGTACACAGGAGCGTGGCACAGTTCCCATGGCGAGGAGCTGTTTCACTCATAACTAGCCACCACTAACAATACTCACCGGAAAACACACAGGCCCCTGCTTGTACTTGGCATATCAGCAGCATGTTGCTCTTTATCCTGCTAAAGTACAGAGTAGGCTTGTTTGTATTTCAGTTTGAAACAAAAGCGGAAGACAAGACCAAATGCCACCTGTTGATTGATTCAAGTGCACTCGTTGCTGGCGATGTAGTATGTACAGCTATTTTGTAGAAATTAGAGTTACAGTGAAGTCAAACTAAACACCATAGATGAGTAGTTGCATGTTTAAATTCATTAGCAAATCGGTGTGATACGCTTTTGTTTGGGAAACCCCCCCAAAACCTTTCCCTACTCTTGTCAATGTCCAACTGTCTCCATTTCAGGTTTTATTAGGGATATTACAGGTTGGAACAGTCTGAGATTTACTAAGGTCAAGCTATATAACATGGGAAAATAACTCTGCCAAGTTAAAGTAAAGGCCTTGAAACTAAAACACAGCCATATGGGCCATGCATGTAGTGAATGGCTTTAGTATAAATTGAGAAATAAAGTGAGAAGAAAGACTAAATCCTGAATCATTATCTTTTTAAAAAAAATTGTAAAAAGTTTTTTTGACTTTCAAAAACGTATATGAAAAGGCTCACATAATGCTCAAACATAAATTTAACACCAAAAAAATTGAGAATTGAGAGCTTAGGTTATGCATGGTCACCATTATGCCATTTATTAATTCATTGTTGAGAACACATTAAATGCACTTAGAACACGTTTCATTTTTTCATAAATATTTCATATTTAAGAGAAATATTTCACCTTGTGCCTACAGAGAAAAAGCATTATAGAGTTGCAGTGACCTTGTAGCCAAGAAAGAGAATAAGGCACAAAATAGAAACCTTATTCATAGAGTTTAGTCATGCTATTATACTATATGTCCAAAAATGTATTAGGAAGCTATATTGTAAGGTACTGTCAGCTAAATTATCCCCAACATTAGTACGATGTGCATGCTCCAAAAGACAGATAACATGGAAAAGAGTGCAGCTTTGTGGAAGAAGAGTCAATGAAGGTGTGACACGACAGTGGAAATCAATCTACAATATTTGGTCTGCTCTGTTTCTACGGTAAAGTGCATAATGTTTTTTGTACGGGGAGCCGCTCTACACTAAAGTCGCCAACAGGAAAAAGGAAACTTGGACAATAATTTCACCAAAGATAAAATCCTTTGGTTTACTCGGATCAATTATTGCCAGCAGTAAATAACAGTCCTGCCACCTCCTCAGTGGAATCACCCAAATGACGAGTAAAACTGAGCTTGTGGCACACTTAGATTATCCCTGTGCTTATTTACATGCAAACCTGCAGTGCAAGAAGTAATAAACATGTATTGTCCAGGAGATTTCTCATTTAATTTCAGCAGGTAAGCATACCATTGTTCAACTACCTTATAGCTGGGGGAGAAGAAAAGTCTGATACCTGCCTTTATAAGCCCCTGTAACCAGGAACTGTACATTTATCTCTGATTGTCTGTGCATCATTGTGTCATGGTATATTGGGTGGGAGGACTGGAAGACTGGGACAGGATGATAAAAAAGAAAAAAATAGGCACTAAGGTGAAAAGCATAATGCAGGGTAGTAGAAATGGTACAAAGCATATCAGGGGAAGACAAATGGAAAAAGAAAAAGGAAAGCTAAATAGAAAACTGCATGATATAAGCATAAGGCATACATAAGTACATTTCAAATACATGTTTCTACAAAAGAATATCATACAATAACATTCCGTATAAATGAACAATGAGATAATAATGAAAACGCTAGAAAAAAATTCAATTCTAATCTATTCACATACTCCCGACATATTTTTTTCCAGTCTTGTATTCTGTAAACAAATCATTGAAATGATACAAAAATGTCATATAAAAACCTCCACTTTGGGTTACAATGAACCATTTGCATTTGTGTGATTGCTGCTGTTCTTTGCTGCCAATATCACTGCTGTAAGGCACCAATTCGGTTGTTGCGGACTGACTGCACAAACAAATGGACCAAAGTGATGAAGCAGGACACTTATTGTCTCATTAGCTTGTCCATGCACTAACATACAGATCACACTCGAAATGAAGATTGTCGTTTGTCAACGATAGAAGTAATTCAGTCTCATTGAGCTGTTTGGTCCGCTAAAGAAACATCCGCTGTGAATTAAGGCAAGTGTAGTCGTGTACTTTGCCCCTGATATGACTTCCCTTTTTGTAAATTCAACATTCATCTGTTTATTCAAATGGAGCTTGCCAGCGATTGCCAATATGAGTCTACAGCGAGTCTGTGAGTGAGGATCGGCGTTGATGGCAGCGACGGTCAAGCGGGAGATCCTGGTCAAAACTTCATTCTTCATCATCTGGATCATCTCGTTTTTTTTGTTGTTGTTGTTGTTGTCCTCTTTCTGTTGATAATGATGCCGTTGGGAGTGTGTGTGTGCTGCTGCAGAAGACTTGTGGACGTCTATGCGTGAGTATGCACGGAAATGCTGGAGAGGTCGTTCCTGATGATCTCGTTAACTGTGGAAAGAAACGAGAGGTTGCAGATCATTATTAGCTGGTCACATTGAATAACAGTTCAGATCATTATATAACACTTTGACAGTTTATGTAGAGAGGCAGTAGAGGCTTGTGGCAAGAAGGTTGTCGGTTTAAATCTCAGCCAAGGCTGGATTTCCAACTAGGCAAATCGGGCAGCTGTCTCATGGAGAGAACAAACAGCGAGGGGTCTAATGGCAGATGCTATTATTTGTTGCATTATGGGAAATATAGGCTGCAGGACGTTTGTGGACTAAGTACTAAAGGTCAGGATGTATTGGTCTCTGCTGCTTCAATTGATGATTTGACCATTCTTTTTTTAATCTCTCCCTTTATAGAAGTACAAAAGAGTGCACCACACAAGTACAATAAATAACAATGTATGGGCCCCCACCAGGGGGCCCATACATTGTTTTATAAGTTAGGATATAAGTTATATCCTACCAGGGCCTCACTGTGTCTCTATCTGGTTTTAAGGCCTTGATCATTTCAGATATGTTCTTAAATGTTACCTATTCCTAAATGAATGTCATAAATCAAATTAACACATAGGAAACAATCTGGAGAAAGGTAAAATTTTAGCATATATGTTGCACAGTGGGACTGGGCGATATGGTTGGATTTAAAGGGACCCAGGGCAAAAATGACCTGCTGGGCCCCTTTAAATCCGACCACAGCAATAAAATCCAGCCATGATCCTTGGGAATGCTGGCGAAAGAAAAGCGATTACTAAAAATGTGTCACAGGATAAATGTGAGTCATGTTATGTTTGCAAGTTCTGTGTTAGATTTAAAATGTTGCCTCCGTCCAATGACAACACATCAAATGTGGCATTTATCTTTCTTACAGAGACGAAGGCGGTTTAACCTTTTAGTGCTTGCAGCCTGCAATAAACAAAGTCACATGGAGCAATGCTGCACTGAATACTTGGCATAGATGTGGTCAAGTTGAAAAGTACTGGATATCTGTAGCTGCAATCCAAACATATCACTGCCGCTACCAGCCTTTAAAACCTGTATCAGCCCCGTACACACATCTCTGTTTTGAAGTCATCGTCTGGTCTTTCCTGCACTAGTTCCTGTGCCCGCGCCTTTCCCACACTCGGGCAGACACAGATCAGTCCCCTGCCTTTATCTGCTCTGTGTTCTTTGGCAAAACAGAGGGAAGTGACTGTGAAGATGGCGAGGACCCTGAGCCCTGTCGCTCAACGCAAACAAGAAGCTCCTCAGTTATAGAGCTTGCCGTGATAAAGTGGGCTGATGTAGACAGGCAGAGAGTGTCTAGTGAAACCACCATCCGCAGTAAGGAGCCGAGACAGGAAGTCCACCCACTCTGAGGCCCAAAGCGGGCCTGCAGTTTGTTATCACTAGATACCGTTTGGTGAACGGTGAAGCATCTGCACTGATCAAGACGAAAACATCACTTAGGCAAAACAACATGGAGTCCTTTAATGCCCAACCTTTACAGTGCTTTGAATTGTTAGCCGTACAATGGCATATTGAAAGGCTACGGTGGTGATGTACAACAATGGTGCTGATGTCAGCTGAACTAATCTATGGGATGTGAAGTGTAGAAACCCTAAGCAATACGTACACTTACTACCAAGAAAAAAAACGGAAATAAATAAGTAATTTGTCACAGGTTGCAATTTTTAAAGCCGTAGGCCACACACCTATAATATAGCATGCCCTGCTTCCTAAAATGCAGCCAAACGCCCACCTATTTACACACACAGGCTTGGTTGGGACTCACCTCCCTAAACAGGAGGAACTCCCGTTGGAAAAATCCCACCTGTGCCAACACTTGTTTTCAAATCTATTCCACTCCGGGCTAAACAGGCATTTACACGCCGAGGTTATTTTTAGCGCTGCCATCGCAGGACATAAAGGAAGTGCAAGCACATGTAACAATTAAATGATCAAACTTGAATGTCGCTGCTCTTCTCTCTTAGCCGAGGTGAGAAAACAGCTCCAGTTAATTCTGAAGGAGGAAAGGGAAAACCCAACAGCTCGGTGGCAAAAAGCCACAAGTGTACCCTTTATTTTTCTCACAGGGAAAGTGGCTTCCTTTCTGCAAAAAAAAAAACACTGTGACGCGTCCTCCGCCCACATATTAACTGCTGTGTTATTTTGCAGCTCTTTATCAACTAATATTTTCCACTGGTATGCCCCGACGATGTTCCATTCTGAAGAAACAAGTGATAAAGAGAGAAAAAAAGGTAAAACACTGGCCTCCGTGGTTTCATCTTTGTACTCTGTCGGCAATGTGAGAATCTCAGAAACAGGATGTGGCCAACTGTTACACCACAAGACAACGCCAAGCTGCTATTTATAGTTGTTTAATGGGGTAGCGCATACCACTATTTAGTTGCAGCAACTTCTGGAAAATAAAGAAATTTTAAAGAAAGGTTGTTGAAACCTGAATGACCTGAATGAACACACGCACAGGTAATGACTGTGAATGAATAGCTGTACACATGCTATTTTTCAAACCCCTTAGATTGTTTTCGGCAACAGTTCTTCAGATGCATTTATTTGAATTAATTTACAAATATCTGGTTAATTCAATTGATTTGATTTTGTTCAAATGTTCAAGGTCGGGTGTCACACAGTTCTGTCGATGCATATTTGAGTTTTTCCTATAGACAAACCCTCCCACATGACATCTCTTCATTTTTCAGTCCGTCTCACCTTCCAAGAAGTGACTAGATAACCACAAATGTGCAGAATAAGGGAAAGCAGTCAGACATGCTGGGGAACATTTTGTTCAGAGTGGAATTTGGCTCCACAAATTCAACCCCTTACATAATATGGACAGGCAGGGTTCTCCTCTGTAACCTAGGCCTTGTAAAGCTAGTTGTAGTGTTTTTTAAAAGAACATGCCAGGGGGTTATTTTTCCACTTTCATGATCTCTGTATGCCATTTAAAAAAGAATGCTATGAAATGTTACACAGTAATGATGCAAAGTAATACTGTATGTTTACTGTCAGATATGGACATAAATGAACTCTCTGTGGCCTGGCATCTGTCTCGGCAGCATTGGAAACTTATTTTGTTTTTGTCTTTTTTCAGTTGCCCAGGTTAATAATGGAAAGCTGTAACTGGGAGGATACCCTCTCATGAATAAACAAAAACAGCGGAAAACTGCACTCCAAATATTCCCTAGGTGAAAAAAAAAAAGAAAAACGTGCCCTGCTAGTCTTAGTTAAATAGAGTGACATCCTTTATTAGCCGTAGTGCCAGTGCACTCAGTAAACTGCGGTCCGGACCTGTCAGGACTTATACTTAGGGCTGAGCGGCTGAGAAATCTGTTTCAGGCAGGTCTGAGAGTGACACAAAAATATGACTGCTTTACAGCAATGCCAGTTGTTGACAGCTACCAACAGTTCAATGGACAATCCAGCTTCTTTGTGATGGTCTACCTGTGTGGATAAACCCACGTCTCCATCGGGCTGTGATGGCTGGCTGAATGAATGTTGACCTTGCTTAAAATAATCTGTCTGTATCAACAGTTCTGTCGGCTAGAAGGGGTGGTGGAATACATCCAGTGCGCATGCTGCTTGTGCAGAGCATGCGTAAACAAGGTCAACTTTTATAAACTGCAGCATTTCAGTTATCAAAGTAACTATGTAACATGCACAGGTGAGAAACAATTTGCTTATGTGCGACAGGTTGCCTGAGACCAACCACAGCAGAAGGCCCAGCGGGCTTTCAGACCAAAAATAGCACAGCTTTAAAAGAAACACGAGGGGCTGTGTAGGTGTGGGCATGTTGCTACAGGTACTGCTGAGAGGATACAATCTGAGGGAGGAAGTCCAGTTTGACTAACATAACCTTGATTTTCACGGCTTAACAGATGCCAAATCACTACACAGCAGCTTGTAATACTACGGGCCAGGGTTTTACAACTATGGAAAGTTGCCATGGTAACAGTCGAAGATCGCAAGGTAAACGGTAGATGTCGTAACAGTAGTTGCGGTGATAGCTGCGGTTGAACTCTTTTGCCGGAGACCTCTGTGTCGGGACTGTGCCAACAAAGCGGTCTCATCGAAGTGAATAAGGAGGATTTGTTGACGTGGACGGTCTGAACATGGCCTCAGTCAATCTGACGACATTTCTGCTTTTTAAACACCCCAACATGCAAGAACACATGAGAGAAATACATTCATTTTGAAAGCTTTAAAAATGCAATAACAGAGTTTGGCAAGTTAGGAGCAGCAGAAACAAGCCGTGAACACTGACATGTTGCCACCCTTTAACGTGTGTCACGCCCCGGGTCGCTGTGAATGTCTCGTGCTTTCGGGGTTGCGTGGTTTATTGCCTCGGTTCTCTTGTGTTTGAGTTTGTGTCCCGTCTCTGCCTCCCTCGTGTTTCCCCTGATTGTTGGAGTGTTTCCACCTGTTCCCCTGTGTTCACCTGTGGTCCATCCCCTCGTTAGTGTCCCGTGTATTTAAGTGTGTTCAGCGCAGCGGTTCTCTGTGGCGTCATCGTCTATGCTGTCGTCTGTGTGGACGGTCTCTGTTTTGTTGCTGGTGTTATATCAGCGTCCCGGTCACCTTCTCTTTTTGTAAGCGCCGTTTTTGTTGTGAGCTGCGTTAAAGCCTGCTCATTCCCGCAGAACAAGCGTCTGGGTCCCTGTTTCCCTCCACCACACCCGGCGGTTCCTGACAACGTGTTAGCAAACGCTTGCACACATCCAGGCAAACATGAAATTATCATTCATTGCCATATGGCCAAGTCCAATAATCGCTGTCCTTTCTGCTTAGTTTTTGATCTCCACCAACTCCTGATCAGAATATCTGGCTCTTTTGGCTGCTACCTGCTTCACCATGTTTACTAGCTAGATGATAACTTTGTAACTGACTGTCTGCCACTAGCTGATGGGCTGGTAGTGTACAGAAAAAAAGCCAGAAAACGGCATCAAGCTGTTATTTATAACGCAGCTGGTCTGCAATGCTTCATACAGCGGACAGACACCTCCAGATGTCTATGATAATCAGACTCAATTGCTATTTTGCTTCATAATTTTGAAATTGTATTCACATTAGCCATTTTCCATTTTGATGGAGAGGTGTTATTTTGCCAGAGCCAATTAGCAGCTGTTTCAGTTTTTGTCTTGTCAATCAATCAAAGAGTTGCTGTTTTTTTCCTGGCTCTGGCACAGAAAGGTGACATGTCCAAAAGATTTTCCTATCGCAAAGAAATCCATCCACACCGCCACACCTATATGAATCACTTCAAAAATTGGAAACATAGTCAGCGATTCTGAAACAAATCTAAACAAGTAAGATATGTTGTGATTTACATGATAAGACAAAGGTGTATTGCAAAACATGCATTATTGACTGATATAAGAAAGACGTAGTTACGGTGATGCAATTTGGCCTCCTTTTTATTCAGTAATCCAAGCAGGAGCCTTATGACGTCCTTTGGCTACTCTGAGAGTTCAGTGTGAACCTGACCTGCACTGGGGATTTAGTTAGCATTGTTTGATGGGATCATTGGGCATTGGAGTATGATAACAGCCAGGCTTCCTCATAGGAACAGAGGATGCCCTGTGGTCTGATGAGATGCTGAGCCTCGAGGCCTGACAGACGCTCGGAGGTTCCTGCTGCTCAGGCCTGGCTGGCAATGACCTGGCAGAAAGTGACTTCACCTTCCCCTTGCTTCCCTCAGCTGACTACCCAAAACACAGCCTCTGAACTCAAGTTGTAGCGGAGGCTTCCTTCCAGGGACTTCTGTTCTCACTGGAAGTCTCTTGATGCCAAAGGAACGGAGGGCACCTTCCTGAACTTCTCTCACTTTCACTACATGTATAAAGTGCAGCCGCGTTTGGGTCAAGGACCTTCACACTAAAGCAAAGGGGGATGTTTCCTATGCTCACTTGTACCTCCTGTAGTAGCACATCAGGTTTGTGGGAAAGAGGAGGTAGCTTCCTTCTATTGTGGCACTCAGACTCTCAGCAGCACTTCAGGAAGGGAGTCTGAGTCATATAAGCTCTTTCAGAGAAACACAGATAAACACTGGCATCAAATATGTGCAGGAGCTCACAGAGAGCAAAAGGAGACTCGCTGGAAGACTGATTCAAATTTAAACCTCATCTGAACTGTATTCATGTGAAATTGATTTGGTGGGGAAGCCAAACTAAAGCTCAAACTTGCTGGAGAGAGACAATTGAATTTCCTGGTACATATTACTTTTGTTTCCCCACTATATCAAATCTTCTCTCGGGCCTCAGCAGAAACACTTAATGGACAATTTGCTGCATCCCACACACGGCTCAAGCGGCTGGACGGAGAAGCTCGGACAACGTCACTTATCTTGTGCTGATAACCAGCAGTGTCAAAAATAGGGATAAATGACACACGGAGAGACATGAAGATGGAGAGACTGAAAGAGAATGAGCGAAATGGAGGGAGACACAATCATTATTCCCACAGATAAACACAAATGGAAAGAGACAAAGTGTTCCACTAATGCTTCATCATGATAAAGTGCTTCATAAATTCATCTGAGCCCCGCAGGTAGACAGCTTCTAATACATTGCAGGGATCCCTTTGGGCCTAATGATGTGATGATATGTACAGACAGCATATTTCATCCCCACAGCTAGGCTGATGTGTGAGGCCCTGGGCTTTCCCATGTGGAACCACTCAGTCTCCACAACTGACAGAGGAGATAGAGAAAAGACCAAAGAAAAAAAGAGAGTGAAAGAGATGGGGCGGCAGAGCGAGGGTTTGTTTTGAAACAGTTTACCCCGAGAGCTGAGGTTTACAACTGCCCTGCCGCGGCTGTGTGGTACTGTGTGCCGTGGGCCACAGCCAGTCATCTCCTCGCATAGCTAAGGTGAACAATGACACCATGAAATTCATGAATTAGGGCATCGTTTCTGCTGTGGGATCATTTTTAAAGTTTAAGGCATATTTTCTTACTCTTTGAATTGTGTTCCCACTGTCCAGACACCACTGCATTACCATTCAATTACCACCATTCAGTTACTCGAAGCAACAAGCTTAAGGAGCAGCAGTGAGTCGAGCTGCGAGTGCTTTCTGGACCTTTTTATACCCTGGGTATTGCCTCTCAGGCAACATAAAGGCTGCCCTATCTTATTTCTGGCAAGCCTCCAGGAAATGCGCAGGGCTTTGAAGCCAATTTGACATTTGATGTATAAACACTTAAATAGCCCTTATTTAAATCATTATGTCCTCAAAGTTGTAAATTTCACTAACAGCCAAATCCAGAGTTACTTTCCTAGGCATTGTCGCTGTCGTTCATGTGAGCGAGCCTGACACTGTGCTACTGGGTTCGCACAATGCAGAAGCTATGCGGAAGATCCAGGTCATTTTATAACAGCCATGATATATTTCAGAAGTTGCTTCATGTGCCACTGAGCAACTTTCATAGGAATGAACGACGTTGAATCCAGTTGTCTGGGCTGCAAACAATGTTTTTCAGGATAAAATGTTAATTAATGTTATATTTAACTTAACAGTTAATTTTGTCATAAAAGACACTAGAACCGAACATAACAAAAACAAGATAGTACAGCACAGTTCTCCTTGTAGTAAAGATGCAAAGTATTAGGTGTCTGTAAAGGACACAAAAAAAAATAAACTACACCCTCAAAATTCAGCCAGAACCCACTATCCCAGCAAATTTTAAAAAATGCGAGAAAAAAGTGAGAGATCAACAACTGCAGGAGGCTTGGCCTCAGGGGTGATTTATAGCTGATGTGTTTTATGACAGTACAGTCATAGTTTACAGCTCACAAATGTGCATAGCATTTTCTGTTTTGTTATGCTACCCCTCCCACACACACACACACACACACACACTTCTGAAACCAAACCTCCCCCTTTGAAAAGAGTCATGGAGAAGAAAATGACAAGAAAGAAAGAAGAAGAGAGGTGAGACAGAGGAGACACAGCAGGAGTGATTACAGCAAAGGACAGGAAATACCGTGTTATTTATTGTGTGTTTGTAAAGCAAAGGTAAGACACAGGCAGAGGCAGCACATAGGGGGCCAGAGCAGGGGTGCCAAAAGAGGAGTGATAGGATCCCTCTTTTGGAGAGCTGAGGAGAAAAGACGAAATAAAGTACGGAGTGTAAACAGTAAGTGCTCTGATGTCACAGAAGAGATTTCCAATCAATATGTCTGCTGCTGTTTTTAGACGAGGGCTCCTGGCTCAGTTGGATAAGAGAGCTGGAGCAGCCTTGAAAAATAACGATGACATACTCTCTGTGCCTAATGTTGGGAGACAAAGTGGAGCTGGGCTCTAATCTCCACCTGTGAGTCTCTGATGTGCCTCATTTTTTTTCAGAGGACATGCTTTATGGCCCTCTGTAGTCAGCTGAACCTGACATGTTGCCAAAGCAAATGACCTCACCCAGCAGAATTTAGGTGTCTGCCTAGTCCAGATTAAAATCACTTGAAAATAATTGCCAAATTACCTAGAAATGCTGTGATCCAAGCTTAAGAACAATAAAACAGCAGTATCCCAAATTAGAAAACTAAAGCAAACAACTTTTACTGAAAGGCCCGCCACTGATGTGCTTGTTTTGGCTGCAGCGGTGCACAACCTTTGTCTTTGATCTCGCATGGTGTGCTGTGCCTCTCCCTATCTCACCTCACTCCGTCTCTCTTTGTGAGCCTGCCACATCCCTCTCCTCCTCCTCCTCTCATTTCCTCCCGGGCCCCGGAGGCCGCGGGTGTGCTCACTCAAGGTCGGTCTCCCGGGAGGATGAGGGGGAGGTGTTTACGTGGTTGGAGTTGCTCTCCTGTGCCCTCATCACTGACTTCTCTGAAATCGTTACGTAGTTGGTTCAGTACTGTGTTGCAAACAATAACAAAATGAATATATATATATATTAAAAACAAATAGAAAATAAAGTTGCCAGCCTGCATAGAAATATCCTTCAACTTTTGAGTGCATTCATGAACAGAATTTTCCCACAATGCAATGCATGTTGAAAATAAAGGAGCTTCTCACAGCTGAACAGAAGTAAAAAACAAAAAGGCGGATGGTGCTCACAAAATAAATTAAGAAGCTAAAGTTTAATATAACATTTTATAAACTTCACAACCTCTGAAATTAAGTAATGTTAAATAAGATGTAATTCGGGTTATTGTCTCAGTGTGGACATGATTGGTGTGTGTGGTTCAATCAGATTTCTTTTTCCGTTGCAGATTGTGATGTTTATGGGCCCAAAGAGTTGAAAGTACTATGTATTGTACAAGAAGAATATCTAGTGAAAGGCCAGAAGACATCAACTTTTGTACAACAACCAAATTTTGTAGGAGAGGCCGATGTGTTTTTCTCTACTTATCATTTTAATAACCTTGTGATCCTTCTGATATTGGGACCCTTTGAGGGGCCCAGACCCCTAGGTTGGGAACATAGACTGTATATAAAAGGGATGACATGCCAGCTTAAGTGAGGCTACAACATCAGCTGCAGTATAGGTCATAAACTCCGCCCCCTCCATCTTCGCAAAATGGAAAAATCACATCCCAAAGATGGTTTCTGTCATTTTAGGCAGCTCTTATCACGCTGATGTTTGTTCAATTGTTAATTTTTCTGATAGGTTTGGTTCTATTTAATTATTTGATGATATAAAAACTGGGTGAGACGCCATAATTGACAACTGTGAGTGTGACTGGTTCTGGCGGGTGTACGGGCGAGACCTCGATCACTGCTGCACAGACTCTGGCTCCAAATGACAGCACCAGCCCAAGATGGCAGCGCCTGCATCTGGGAAATTTTGGCTTCAGTTTTGTAGAGTAGGAAGTGGGGATGCGTCGTCCATGGTTGGGAACCACTGATCTAGTATATTAACTGCCATAAGTGCACATGAACAGATAGTGTGTATTTTTTCCACAGCAAAAGGAAAGGATGCCACATTACTGCCCACACTGTTTGATTCACAGGCGATGTCAGTGCAGTGCAGACGCTCAAGTGCTAAGCAGCAACATTGTGCTTTCATTTTTGTTTGTTGATTACTCGGTTCAGGTTGATGGCGAGTATTTGTTTAGCTGCGGTGGGAGGATACCACAACAGAACTCGTCAAAGTGTTTATCAAAAGCAAACATAAACGTGAGAAGCTTCTGACATAAAGTGTGTGTGGATGACGCAAGACTGTGAGAAATCAAAAGCTCTAGTGAGGCATAACTGCATAAAGCAAACACCAAAGCCTTAAAATACACCAAACTGAGTGAAATACACACATCTCTGTGATTGAGATATGAAAGGAGGCCGATTAAAACTCTTTGTAGGGCTCATTACCAGTGGTTTTATGGTAAAATAACTCAGCCATCTGATAAACTCCCTGTGATTGATTCCGAATGAGAAACGTATGCTCCCGCAGAGGCTGCAGCAGACGCCTCGAGATTTCAATGGTTCTGAAAATGGCACAAAATATGAGCATATTGAAACAATCATACTTCAGTAGGTCGCAGCCGTCTGAGTGAGAATTTGGCTGCGCACCTGTGTATAATGTGATTTATGACTGCATTTGTATCATGCTTCTTTAAATCACATGTTGCCTGTCGGATATTATGTGGGATTTCAGAATTGTTTTATTTTATTTATACAGGGAGAAGCCTTGTCCTCTGTGTCCAAGAAGGCTTACCTCAGTGCGAGCTTTATTGTTCACTATCCATCACAGACAGAAGGCTCGGAGAGGCTCCTTCCTGTTTTTTGCGTGTCTGCTTGTGACAGTGTATCTGCACATCATGGCCTTTGGTTAACCTGTCTGTTTTGCCATCCAAGAAAAAGCATTAGCTGCCAGCAAGAGCCTTATTCTTTATGGATGCCAAAACTGTTTGCTCTCTCAGTTAGTCAGTTGTTTCAAACCAGACTGGTCCAGTTTGGTGTGGGGAGCAGCCAGGAATCTAAGGGACTCGAGCTTGGCTTTGAGACTTTGTTATTATCTAAGTAATAGAACTACAGCACACTGGACACTCCAGTGCGGTCCTCTTGCTCAAACTGGCACTCCTAGACTCTCTCTTATGGGTTGTTTTACAGCTTTGGAAAGCATGCTCTGATGCAAATAACATTTCCACTGATCCAGCATCTTGGTGAGCTGGACAGAGGATTTTTGCAGGCTCCGTTCTAAAGTCACAGAAAAGTCACTGAATAGTACATTAAAGGTAACTATATTCTAAAATGCTCCGGCTGCACGCAAGTACTTGGCCTCTCTCCTTTCAACATCCCCGCTGAGCTCCAGCGATCTGATTCTGTACTGAAGCAGAGTGAGATCTGATTAACACTCTGTCTGCTGACCTGGAGAGCTGCCCTGCAACTTGAAATTCTCCACGCCTGCTGGGATTCAAAGACAGCGAGGATGAGGTCGCCTCGGGGCACATCGTGGACTTATCAATGTAGACCAGTCTGGAGGCAGGACAGAGGCAATCTTGGCAGGTGTTCAGCTTATCTCCTTTCCAACACCCTTAAACCTCGCTTTGATTTTCATAGACAGACACACTTTCATCCATCTGGAGATGGTATAGTTTTCAGAAAACCCAGGGGGTGTCAGAATCAGAGAGGGATAGTAGGTGAGACGGAGACATTTGCTGTCACCTTTAAATCACCGAACCACATTTTCACCTGCTTCTGATCCTGCTGCTTCGACTCATACAGATTTTGCAGTTGCTGGGGCCTAGGGAGGGACCCTGCCACTTAAACACCTTAACAGAAACTAGAGCCTGGTGCTGTTTTACTCTATGATGCAGTAAATCTAACTGATTTAATTAAAATGTACGTGACAGTTTAATTCGCGCAGTGTTTAGGAGCCGAGCTTTCCAACTCAAGCTCCCTGCAGATTTGACACGGCTGATTAACAACATGAGCAGAAAAAATGGTCTCGTCTTAAAGTACTAGAAGGTCCGGCAAATTTGAGGAGTCTAACTGATGAGTAAATTGTCACCTTCAGAGCAAAAAACAACATTACCAATTTCTAACGAGGCTCCCTTTAAAAAGCATTGAAATTAATGTCTTTGCTATTATTAAATACCAAACAGCAGGATTTCCTACACCCTAACCACTTAACTTTAGTTCGCTATATTTAGCATTCACATTGAGTATTTTAATACTTAATTATAGAACATTATCTCATTTTAAGTATAGTGTTTTAAGTGTAGTAGCTGTTGTAGTTTAAGAACATTTTAAGTGTTTATCTTTGTACTTGTTAATAATTATAACTTACACAGTATAGTATAGTTGTAACCTGAAGGAAAAGTGTGTATATATAAATAAATACTCCATTGATAAATATAATTAGATATAATTATAATAACCATGTCAATAATGAATATGATACATTTCTATTTCATATTCATATACAAGATGAAGACTGAGGATTACCACTGTGTCATTATATTATATATTGTTTTTATCTCAATGGAGTAATTATTTTTACTATTTATACTTATCCAGCTATATTAAAGTGAGTTATGAACAGTTTATTACCTGTTTATATACTGTGTAGAAATGCTAAATGTGGGTGTGGTTAAAATAAAGTGTTCCGCTACACCATTACCATCATTTTAAATTGAAGAGATTGTAATACATAAACGTTTAAACATACTGTATTTCCGTGCTAAACACAGCAGAGCAGCTAATCAAAAGCACTTTGGCCTTCCTTGAGCTACAGACCTTAATGTTGAGGTTTGTGTAGCGCCGCTGTAGCCTTTCATTATTTAATCTCTAAATGCTGCACACTGTAAAAAAGGGCTTACCGAGCGTCAACGGATTTCCCCATTTGTTAGCACATTGTTTTGAGAGGAACTGAGCTCAGCTGAGCACAATCAGGAGAGTCGGGGGACCCGTTGAAGTTTATAACTGCCATGGGTCATATGTCAACAGTAGGGCGCTTACAGTTCAGTGGTTATGATCATTCCCTCCCCTGAAGTAAACCCATTCACCCACTGCTTGGTAAGTCTCAGCACTGCAAGAGGCTACTGGTGGGAGAGGAAGAAAATGTGATCTTTAACTTTGGCAGTGTTTATCTTTTAGTGTTTAGACTTTTAGTGTTTTGGCTTTAATAGTCTTATGTGCGAAAGGAGCGCATCAGTGTGTGTGTGTGAAGACAATGAGAATCTCGTGACGCCAAAATCTCAATACATCTATGTAAGTGAAGTCCATAAGTCCATTTAACTCATGACCTATGGCAACAAGATATCGCACCATAAGAAGAACACACAGATTTAAGTAGGACTGTCCTCCCCGCTTTTAATCACGGTTATTTAGGTGGCGTACGGAGGTCGGGGTGGAAGAATGGTTCAAACAACAGGGCACTTTCACCCAGGAGACTACTGCTTGTGTCCTCTATGAAATCCAAATTCAACATTGACTTATTGTAACTCACATGGCCTAAGAAATTTAAGTTACGTATGTTATTTTAACCCAACCCATGATCTTTTCCTAAATTAGATTTTGTGTCTAGACCTGACTAAACTGCGACCGTTTCATCACATCAACCACGTGTTGTTATTGTTACCATACACAATGAAGGTCTGCCGTGTCTAGGACTTGGAGAACTTGTTGTTTCATTCGGTATGTTTCGGGAAAAAGAGATACGACTAAGTCAAAATCATTCTTTCTGCATGTTATGTTAACCTGCCTGTGTTTGGAATTAATTCTCAAAGGACTGTAACACTAAAGCAGGGGACATGTGCATTTGGTTTAAAGTTTTGTAACTCTTTCAAAGTTTAAATTGGCATCTTTATTACACTGTCTCTTATACTTTACATCTTCATGCCTCCTCCTCATCCTATATCTGTAGTTGTCTCTTTATGACCATCTCTCCCAACCTCTTCTTTCTGAGGTATCTGCAGATGGAGGAGACGGCAAACTCTGCCAAGAGTTGCAAAACCCGAAGGCTTTCCCCATCCCTCTCGGCTGGATCAGACTTCTCTGCTGACATCCGTCACTACAGGATACTATTTCACTGAGCTAACAAATTTCAGATGGGGAGCTGTTATTAAGTGGTCTGGGATGGAGACCCGCTCCTGTTTACTAATACCGCAGGTATTTGCATCCCATAAATACGAACCAAAAGCTCTGCAACGCTGGGGGCGAGTATCTCACTGTGTTGGTTATGTTTAAAAGGAGGATGTCATCTTTGAACCACATTCAACTGTCTGTGACTGCTTACGTGTCCTTGAGCAAATTAATTGTGTTAGTTTTGTGTTTAGTATGTGGCTGGACTGTATGAGTTTTCCATATGTTCATATTTTTAATGCCAGCAGGAAATATCCTAAATTCAAGGCAAATTTATGGTTTCTGTAACTGTGCAGTGTTTGTGGTGCTCGCAGCAATATCAGTTATCTCCACAGAGGAACAGTGTTTTATGGTAAACGCAGAGGAGGTGTAATGTTTGCAGTGATTATAGGACATTCTTTTAACACTAGAAGTGCCAGAATTCCACAACTACTAGAACTGCAGTAAGCGTTTATTTTGACCATGAATTCCAAATGCTCTAATCTCTCATAATAAATACTCAAATGACAGATTAATGCATTTATTCTGTTAAAGTGATATATTTTAATAATAAAATAACCCCTAAATGTGCATATATTCACACCAGTGGTTTTCTGTAGGGTAATAACCACCAGAGATGGCATTACGTAAATACTTAATTACTTAAAATACTTAAATGTATTGTTTTAGATTATGAAAGATTTTATGTAATTGATTGTTTGCCAGCAGAACTAATGAATATCCCAGGTTACAGTGCAGTGAAGGGCAGGACAGCGGAGCAATGTGCATCCAAGCACGGTGCAGCAGAGCAGCGAAGCTCGTGAAGCTCTGTTCTTTTACAGAGACAGTGATAGTTGCTATGAAACCAAGATGCATTGCCAACAGCCCAAAAAATAACAATGGATTCATGCAAAATTCTGTGGCCAAAATAGGTAAAATGATGTTTTCCTTGCCTTATCTGTAATTTATATAAAAAACATTTTAAATGAAAATACAGACACTTGTAGTAAAAGTCAGGTACCAGCAGCATTGTATTTTTTAATTCGAGTTATTGCACATATAAATTTGAAAATGGTCAAAATTACCATCGTGGCCGTTCTACTGCTAATCGCAAACAAACCAACATAGTAACCATCATCCAGTCATAAACCTCTGAAATGACTGCAGGGAGTTCTGCACATGTCACAAACACCTTTTGCCTTATGAACACCTGATGCAGGGAACAGTGTAAACTGACCTTCAAATTTAGAAAATTAAGCAGATAAGGGCTCGGCTCAAGCTCAAATCACAGGTTAAATAAAACCTTCATTAGGGCACAGATAACGACCTCGGAGCCTTGTGGGGGAAGGAGACTCTGTCAGCGATCATGCTGTCAGATCAGTCAACCCCACTGACATTTGTCATATTATGATTCAGTAATGAATGTCTGGCGTGAGGTGGTAGATCCATGATCACAGATGCAGACAGGAAGATGCCAAGCCACAGGCCCTGTCTGAGTCCTGACCCGCTGTGATCCGTGTGGCTCTGTGGCTTTTCAACGCGTGTTTTCTAACCCTCAGAATGTGAGCCACATAAACCGAGTCTCTAAACCGCTGTGTCAGGAGAAACTATAAGAAATACATGACGTATGATGAACTGAAGGAATATAGCTTTAATGAATAGACTCGTCTGGAGAAGGAAGCATCCACCTTGCGGCTTTGCTATTTGATTGTATACTTCACTGAAGTCCATTTTGCTACTAATGCCAGGTAATTGACCTCCATACAAAGTCCAGATAGAGTGTCCACTATTTACGCAGCTTGGAATAGTGGTAATAAATAAGACACCAATCTTTACAGTAGCAAATCTGCGTCACACATTTCTGACTGGCAAAATAAACATTAAACCCATTCAAATCAGAGTCCGAAATCTCCCATCTGAACATGTGCGTGCATCAGATCCCAGACACAAAAGAAACCCAATTTGTTTAGATAATTTAGCTGCAGTTTTTCAGCAGACACATTCTTTCTCAGTGACTGTGGATATTATGACGAAGTGACTGAAACCAGACCAGATCATCTGGCTCACACATATACACACACACACACACACGCACGCATAAAAGCCAGGACGCTGTGGTAATGAATGGATTGAATTCTTACAGATTCTATTTGCTGCACTTATCAAAACGAATAATGTTCCCAATGGTTTTACGAAGAGCTAAAAAAATCAAAGCGACTTGCCACTGTCATATGTAACCACTTAGATCCAATTATTTGCTAAACTGCAAGCAATCTTGGACAATAGTGTCTATAATTGAGTGGGTTTCATAATATGTGTTGCAAAAAAAAAATAAATAAAGATCCGATCACAACCAGGAATGTAAAGGCTCTTATGTGTAGCCAATAAGACAGAGATCAAAGCGATGTAAGAGGAAATTAAGGTATCTAGAGGGCTTCCACTCGACTGCAAAGGTTATTTCTTACCATAAATGTTGGCTATGCTCCTCTTTTCCAATGTTATACTAGAATGAAAAGGTTTGTAAAAATCAAGTGATGAGTTTGTGTCTTTTTGTAAAATTTAAAAACAAAAATGTAACCATTAATATCATACGTGACCTCATCATTCATCATGACATTTACTACTGATCACACCCCTTCAAGTGCTTGGAGAGGTCTGTTATATGTAATAATCGATGGTAAGAGCCATAGTTGCTCAATTTGTGCAGTAAAAGTAATGGTTTTTGATCGTAATGAGAAGAAATTGAATTAAATCTATTGCTGATCCCAAAAGTGTAGTTGCTGATCCATAGCTTAGGCGGTCAATGACTCTAAAAGGCCAATCCTAGAGTGCCGCCACCTATTAATATTTCCTACAACTATAAAACTTCTCCAGTAAGCCCAAACTTTTACTTATACCTCACCATGTCAGAGACCTGCCAGGAAATCAAAAAACGTAGCAATGACAACAATAGTAAAAAGTCCACATCCTCTTTGCCGTCATAAATAATAAAAAAGCCATCACCCTTCCTCTTGCACCCGTCAATATCACTATGTCTAGAAGGAGACTATGTTCTTGGCATTGCACTTAACCACAAGACAACCTTTCTTTCTGTGCACTATTAGCTGGGGCTTGACCTGCTCCCAAAAGGCCAGAGGGTCAGAGGTGGAGTGTTGTGAAAGCACAGGCTGTCACCGGCTCTTACAGTGCTTCCACATCTCGCTGACTCTACTAACTAAAAGAGACACACACACACACGCACACAAGTACATACTGTCTAAACGCACAGGAGCAGCTCAGTGTTAGGGAGTCCCATTAGACATTTCAACGTCCACTTTAATGAACACCTCTCCCCTCCCCCCTAAATCCTCGCTCTCTTCTGCCCCCCCCCTCCAATCCCAGAGCCAGCCTTGCGGCAGTCTCCAATGTTAGCGACTCAGCACTTTTTCAGCGCGGTGCGGACACGGGCGCTCAATCATCATTAGAGGTTTTGCGGAGTCCTGGGGTCTGGGCAACGTGCCAGGATGTGTAAAACTTTCCATGAGGAAAGCCTGGAGTTGCCTTCAGAAGCATTGGTGGTGGACGGAGATCCTCGGGAAGTTTAGAATGCCTTTTTTTTCTGTTGCTGGAGGCAGGGAAGGTGGTAAGGAGGGCCGACAACAATTCTGTTTTCACTTTGAGAAAACAAGCCTAGTAGAGTTTCAAATGCACAAACCTTAAATTGAGGAGGAAACAATCACAAGGAAAACTACCCTGTATCACGAGGCAATCAGAGCACATATGTCAAATGTCAGAAATCGGCAGAGGGTGCGTTGGACTCTGTGTTTTTCTTATTTTGTGGAATAAGGGCCCTCTGTTTCCCAGAGAGGCAGCTGGTAGAAATCTGGCCCTCTGATTAGCACTAGTTCCTTTGCTGTGTGCTGCATTCCGCTGCATTTCATGATATCACCCATCTCAGCAGCAGCTAATGAGACAGGACACACGGCAGCAGCCTCACACAACCGCAACTCCTAACCCAGTTACTTCTGCTGTACACACACATACACACATCCAAAGCAAAAACATCTATAAATACCAGGAACAGGGGTCCAAGTGAAGGGTTTGCAATGAGTAATGTGGGCTACATTTCCCAAAATGTAAAGCCAAGTCTAAGATCAAAAGTGTACATGTGTGCGTTTGTGTGTACGTGTTTGTAGGTGTGTCACTGGTTGTCTGCGACGAGAGGGGTCTGATGTCACCAGAATTGCTTCTTCAGACGTGTGACAAAGCATGCCATCATTTTAGTATTTCTTTTTGTGGCCTGATTAGTACGGCTAACAAGGCAAACGTAAATGCTGCAGGCCGTGTTTTTTCATAAATTCTATTGTTACATACACTGATGTCGTTTGACTGGCATTTTTCTCACAGTCACGGGCCTCGTAAAGTGCAGATAGTGGGCTGTGAGTAAGTACGAAATGTCTGAAAAACTTTGGTTTTATGTGAGTCCCACCACGCGTTGTTTACGACAGTGAGTCAACAAGTCTTCCAGCAGAATTGGGTGTTTCATCCTCTTCTCGCTTCATTGTGTAAACCATGCTGAGCTTTATCCATGGTATGAGTGAGACTGAAGCAGGTGAGAGCCAACACGCCACTTAGTGAAAATGGCTGCCCCAACATAGATCTGGCTGCCAACTGGATTCCTCCAATAAAACCTCATTGCAGACACCAGAATCATCACCTCATGTCTCGCACTGTAGTTAGTAAGCTTCTATCACAGCAGAGGGAAGAGTTGAGCAGATTACAATGGAGACTGTGTATGGCAGTCAGGGGGGTTTACATCTCAGACTCCCTCCATACTAACCGAGCTCCTTGCGGTACAGTAGCTCACCGTTGATAAGTTGAGTGATTTCTCAGGGGCTGTGTAAAATCTGGCTCTGGCCAGAGAGACACATTTCCTCTGGTTGATGAGAGCCGGAGGCCTCAGCGTTCAAGCGTGGGAGGAGCTCCACTCTTGGGGAAGATCAAGTGTGCTCCCGCAGACTCCAAATCACCGGCCCCCAATTGCTGGGGAGGAATGCTACTCTACATGGCTGGCGTTAAATCACTGCTGCTGTGGTGAGGTCATCCGCCTGTCTTCCCTCTCTAATGGAGCGCTCAGCTCGCTAACATTCGCTGGTAATGCGTGTGGACTGGGAGCGGTACGCCCTGCGAGCTGCCTTCCGATCTTATTTGCTTTAGCTTAGGGCTCATTTGAAGGGTTTGGGATAGGGCCGGGCCTGGGTAGTAGATGCCTCTTGGAGTATGCTGTTACCACCACACACTTACAGGGACTCCAGGAGCTCACCACAGATGCTTGCACAGACGTTAGGTGATGCAAAGCGGCAGAACACTGAGGTTTTTCACGGGGCTGCCTGACTGTCCTTGGTCAATCAATACGCATTCCTCTGCATCCCTAATGCAACTGTAATCACTGGCTGAATACGTTTGGCCACTGGGTAGGAGAGAGATCAACCCTGCTAAAGTGACAGTGGATTGAGTAGTGGGGAAGAGAAACGAGGTTACATAATTTCACCTTAGCACGGCTATGTACGTTTGTTATATCTTCACACTGTTGGTATAAAAGGACTCCTTGCCAACCTTATTACAAAATGCAAAATAAAGCTTCAGTTTCACTTTATTCAATAATGCTGAAATTAAAGCTTCTGCCTGCCATAACTATTAAGAACTGCCGGAAAGAATTTCAAATGAGCAGTTATTTGTCAAATTAGATTTCCACAGCATCTGGCAGTGCTTTGAACTAAACAAAAAACAAAAAACAAAAGAGAGCGAAGAGAAGAAAAGAGAAAAGAAGCAGGATACGAAAAAAGTTGAAAATCTGTTTATAGAGCTGATAACAGACAGACATCCCCTCTGTCTCTGTATTGTCTGTTTATGAGGTGAGGACTAATGGGACTCATCAGGACTGACAGATATGCTGACAACTGCATTTCACTCAATTACAGTTCCACAGCAAAACTCCCCTGGTCCCCTCATGCCTATCACCCGTCTACTCCCAGAGCTGTTGCACAGACTCATGCACACGCACACACACACACACACACACACACACACACTCGTACACTACATCAGAACAAAAGGTGCACAGGAAGGGTGATATTGCTGAGTTGCCCCCCCCCCCATTAGGATGCAGGGGGATTTTAACGGTTCAAACTGGCACGGTGCCAGTAATGTGTTCTACGAATATATACTGTATCATAACAACAAGCGAGGCCTCTGCCAACACAGATAACAGGTTGGTGACCTGAGAGACATAATATGGGATGGACGCAGGAGGCAATAAACTCGACCATATGGTCCCTTGGGTGTGACTGGTTTCATTGCAAGAGGGAGACCAGTGACCCCACAGCCTCCCCTGATGACGACAGCCGCATGGTGTCGAATCCGTGGGGAAAAGACGGGAAAACAAAGCCTCTGACTCCCGCCTCCCAGCATCCCTCCCAGAAAGACGGAGGGGAAAATGGCTCGGTTCAGGAAACCCCTACCTATTGTTTTGCTTCCTTCATTAGTCGTTGTGTCAACAGTTTGGTTGGCTACGCGTGTGCCACTGTTTTTGTTCTGCTGCACCCCGGCTGACCTCAGTGCTCTGATGTTTTGACAGATTGTTTCAAAGTCCCATCAAGGCAATTTACTGTTTTAAAGTAACGCGGCCACTTGGACAACATAAGCCAGACTGCACGTTCCACCAAAAGCAAATAAATCTGCCGGGTCTAAATTTAAACAAATCTGACGTAAATCTGCTGCCACAATTTCATCAGGAAATAGTGAGAGGGGTGCGGCTGTGTGTGGGGGCTTGCAGATAAGCAAAAGGTGTTAAATAAATGTAATGTGCTACGTAAACAGCCATTTTTGGCATGGACAGAGAGCTCATAAAGAGAAGCTTTCATCTAGAAAATCAAAATTCTTCTCGTTATTCAAATGATTACCAAATGGAAACTTGTAGACAATGCATGTACACCTTGTTTCTCGAAACTCACCATCATCTAGGTACATCTGGTCCAGTTCCTGGGGCTCCTGTTTGACGGTGATGGCCATCGAAGGGGGGCTGGAATCCTCAGGTAACAGGCTGGGTGAACTGGCTGCTGCCTGAGCCTGACTGGGGCTGTAGGCCTGAATGAACGGGCTCTCTCCGGTCCCACCAGGAGTGGAAGGGTGGGATACCGGGGAGGATGAGGGGCTGCTGTTGGCATAGATAGGGTGATAACCAAGGGGCCCTGGGCTGTTGAGGTGGTTGGGGCTGCCCTGGGAATGGAGCATCCCTAGAGAAGTGTTGTGGTCTGGTGACGCTGGGTGGGCAAGGTTTGGGAGGCCAGGAGCATCCTGGATGGGGGGCACCATGGGGCCTGGTGGTACCGCATGAGTGGGGCTGTTGGGGAGGCACTTGCTGTATGCCACAGGGGACAGGTCATGCAGGGTGGGGCTGGAGCTGGGGGACGACGACGGCATGGCAGCATGGCGAGGCGGGCAGGGAGGGTAGCCACCAACCAGGCAGGCATCAGGATCGGCTACAGGCATGATGGGAGTGAGCCTGGGCTGGCTGTAATAGGGCTTTGAATGCATGGGCAGTCTCGCAGTCCCCAGAGAATCATATTCATCACTGGGTTCTGTCTTTATTATCGGCACTGGGGGGAAAAAAGTAGAAAGAAAGGTGGAGATATTAAAAAACGTGTAGGGAATCCACGTGGCGCTATGATTGCATGAGTGAGGCTTAGTAAAGCAGTGAGCAGGCACAGTTGTGGCCATGATACCGTCCATAATCCAAACAAACAACCACCAGTAGATATGGGCTTGCTGTCAACTTGGCAGAGTTTTCTAACAGCGAAATCCTCACGCCTCCCACCCACCACCCCTCGTTACCACACCATGAAAAAAAGGAAAAGAATAGGGGGGAAAGAAAAATGGATGAGTCATCAGTGTGGAAAGCCACAGCTGGCTCTAATAATGAATAAGACCTATTTTCTTTGGACTCTCCTCCAGCTCTGATCTCCAATAAAAGACTACTTTAAAGCACTGGGCTGCTGGTGCTGCTGTTGCTTCTGCTCAAGGAGCCCGGGACCCATAGGTTTCCTCCACACTCTTGAAGTAATTGTTTCTCTCAGGACCAAACGATAGAAGGAGGGAGTGAAAAAAAGGAGATGATTTGATTTTGATTAGGCCACCTGAGCTCCTTAAGAGGCTGTAGAGCTGTGCCTGCGGTTTCAGGAGCTTCAGGCCTCAGCTAATGCAGGAGAGTGCAGTGATCCCACTTGATCATCCTGCCTCCTCTCTTCTAATTTCTAATCCAGTGCAGACAGTCTGTGCTGTTTCCTGATTAGTTCTGACTGACAGGTATCACGTGCTTCCTGTTCACTACCAAGAGTAATTACTGAAAACAACTTTCTATTAATCAATCATTTCAAAACAGAACTACATGGTTTGGGTTGAAAAATGGAGAGGGATCCTCTTTTAAAAGCTCACTGGATGGTTATTATATAAGTCCATATATAGACTGTGCCAGCACAAAACTAATAGGGCTGTCTTAAGATACCCAAATGCATAGCAAAGGCTTCTGAGTCACAATGGACACAGTGTTTCTATTTCTACACATTGTTAAATGTGTTAATGGGTGTGGTGAGCGTTTGATGCCAACCCTTAAGAGTTTTTGGCTAAACTTGCTCCAAGTGACATTTACTCAAAGGCATACAGATGTCAATATGAATAAGTTGTCTGTCCAAACTGCATGCTTGCATTTGTACACAATAGAACCTTTGAGCAATGTTAAGAACAAAGGTTGCAAATGAAATGTATGACGCGTGGTGTGTGTGTGATATGAAAAACATTCTGTTTTTCAATGTGTTATTATTATTTTTCTGGGAGTCGGATTTGAAAAGACGTTGACCGCGCCTGTAGCCTCCGGGGTGCTGAGCCGCGATGCACTGATAACGCAGCGAGGAGCACATTTACGTCAGCCCTGTCTGCTTCCAGAGCCCAGGGAGCAGGCCTGGTGTCTGGGGGAGCATCGTAAGGCGAGTCCCATGATGCACGGGCCTCCTCTCCACAGCCTGGGGAATAACAGGCAGGTCACATGGTGTGCACTACATCCACAGTGACTTCCCTCACTGATTCTCTTCCTCTTCCCTGCCTCGTCTTTAGTGTGAATTGATGGCACAGTGCCATGGAGCCAAGAGTGTGATGTCAGAGTTGTCATGTGGGAATGTCACGACCAAATGTGATAATTTTCACATTTTAGCTTCAGGTCAAGAACTGCGTTGTCTAGGAGTTGAAATGCATTTTGACCTTTCATGTTATGAAATCTTCAAGTTAGAATAATTAAATTATGTTCGATGGATCGTGAGAACTGATACTGAATGTGTATGTAAGATCTTCTTGCAGCAGCTACATGAGTGAAAATATTACAAAGATATATTGAGATTTTTAGGATGTAATGGTTTTAAGGTTGTACTTGAAATATTCCAAAGGACACACATGTTCATGTTTACCAGTCCTTCTGGTTAGTGGTGATTTAAACCAAAGAAAAGCAGAGGGATGGCAGAGGAAAATTGTCTGATGGTAATGATTGTGGCTCTCTCTGGATGCCCTTCTTAAAATTAAACAAATCTAATGTAACAAGTCACAAGATGTGCTGCTTGTGACCATAGCCAACACGAGAATTTAATTCAGGAAAATAGGGTGAATTAGCAGTAGCTCAGAAGGGATGGGATGCGGTTGTCCCTTGTAGACACTTTGTAATCCAGTTGGAAAAGACAGGTGTGTTTTTAAAGAGGGGTTTGGTTAATTGCAGATTAATGTTTTCATTCCCAGTGAGGTAATTTGTCAACATTATTTTCCTGTATGCTTTTGACTATGAGCAAGACTGGCGAAATAGGAAATCAAACTGGACTACTGACCTTTCTTTAATGTTTCAAACTTTTCTTTTCTGAGATTCCCCCTCCTCTGCTACATATATCAACAGCAGCCTCCCTCCAGCTTGATCAATCTGTGTGTCTCCTTTCCACTTTGTAAGTGAGCTAAGAAAACAGATTCACCAGGCGAATCCCAGCTTCAGCTGGCTTTTATTTCCTCCCAACCTGTGGGTTATGGCCCACAGACAGTTGATGTTCTGCACATGGTTTTCTCTCCATCTCTGGCAGTTTCCTCTCTGTCTGCTCGTATTAAACTGATCAGGCCTGATCTGGGTATTTTAGTGAGCATTCGCTTCCTCTGAAGGGAGTGGGAATTAGGACGTGTGTGTCTGCATCCGTGTATTTGATGAGGAAGGGCAAGGAAGGGTTCGTGTAGATGTAGCCATCGGGCAAGCTGGATTCAGGGATACAAAAGGTTCTGATTCTCATTTCCAATGCTTGTTGGCTGGGATGTAACATCATCATAACACTTCGGAAAAATCAGGGATTGCAGAAATGCTGAACTCATCTTGTTCTAACGGCACGAATCTGCTGTGACATTTAACATGGAGCAGGTGGTAGTTCATTAACTCAAAGGTACCTGGTGCACCATGTCCCACTGTGTGGGCAATCTGGTCACTCAGTGCACTGTGGGCCGTAGTGAAGCGTAGGTGAGTCTGACAAAGCTAGAAGCTGTAGACATCACAGAAACAGTTCAGCCTTTGTCCAGTTCTTGGAAAAACATGACTGTGCAAATATTTACCGAAAAAAAAAAAAAAAGAACAATATGTGGTTCAACTTTTCCTATATGTGTCACAGAACATGTTTCTGACTTTTCCCTCTCCAACCACAAACCAATGCAGCGGGGGGAGTCGGCACCCGTTTGCGTTAAGAATAGAACTTGATATTACAAGAGGAATCTCCAAACGGCCTGTAAAAATAAAGGGGTTCCGAGAAGTTCTTTGCTCCAGCTTTGGTCATTGCCAGCCTTTTTTATTTGCCGTGTGTTGATCAGTGTGGTTGGTGAAAACTGTTTCTTATTTGAAGAGCGACGTCACGTCACTACTCACGCAAGAATGATTGGAAGGGAGCTTGGAAAAGCGGAGCTCATTCCGGGGAGCCAGACAAGCATATTTGTACTGTATGTACCTCTCAGCATCACAGACAAGCACTTTTAGACTTGACAAGCAAACCACAAATGCTGCTGATGGTGTATCTCAACTGCAAATGTCTTCTTGATCCATCGGCTGAAGGCAGCTATACATAAATATATAAATATATCATATAGAAAAACTCACGAGCAGCAAAAAATTGACATAAGTGGCTTAACTCTTGTATACGTTCTATTCAATTCAGTTTTATTTATATAGCGCTATATCATAAGTCATCTCATAGCACTATGTATTCTGTTACTATGTATTTAATTTTAAAAAGGTCTCATATATAAACCTTTATGTTTCCAGAAATCTAAAGGTCAGGTTCTTTTCTTCACTGAAGCCCAACTGAAGAATGGCTCTGCTCATAAAGACACATGGTCTGTGCTCTCTGACATACTACGCAGAGCTAATGACACAGTTTGAAGAGGATGCTTCTGAATGGCACAAATCCTGTTATAACTTCACAATGTGTTATTATGGCAATGTTTCAACAGGCCTACGTCCCTCTGCTCAAGTCACTGATGCTTATCGTCGTCTGTCAACGAGTAAGTGTGAGAGCCGCTATGGTTCCACTACATAGTGAGTCTGATAATAACATGTCAAAGCTGCGAGAAAATAAAACTCTGCTTGTCTGAAACAATACACTCTCTATTGAAATGAACACACAGCATTGTGAAACCTTTTCTGTTCTGTTTAGTTCTTCAAGTGCAGGCATCGGGGTTCAGCCGCAGTAGGTGCTGGCCACATTTGCATCCGTTTCAAAGAATGACAAGATGGTCACATGACGTGAATGGAAAATACAGGTGGTTTTCACTAGCATCTGTGTCCCAGAGTGTTTGCTTCATCCTTCCGCTGTTTCAAACAAGTCTGGCTATTTTCAGGGTTGGGTTTGCCTTTTTATAGATGAGCAGACACCAGAGTGTGAAAGAAATGTTCTCTCTAAACAACGTCAGTGACCACAACTGTGCCTGAAGTGGGACAGCGAGGCCGGAAGAGTCTTTTCACGCGAGCAAGCAAAAAAGTGTTGACAACAGTGTGTGTGTGTGTGTGTGTGTGTGTGTGTGTGTGTGTATGTCCTCCCCCAGCCCACCCCGAGTACCTGGCCACAGTGTTGG
>JAVQJF010079853.1:0-11711 GCA_036023855.1 Gadopsis marmoratus | reverse complement strand
AAGTGTTGGATTAACACTCACCCTGCCTCAGCCTTCACTTCTCCTCCTTCTGCTCCGTCCACTCAAGATGGAGTCTGAACTGAAACTCTTTCACTTTCAGGCTCCTCCCTGTTCTCATGTACCATTTACAGGAAACCACAGAGTCCCTCCCTCCCTCTCTGTAAGTCTTATGAAGTATTCAGAGAAGGTTTAATTTTGAAGTCCTGTTAATCCGTTTGACAGACAGACGTATCGTCCAATCAGGAGTGTGGTCGTCCTTCCTGAAGGTGTCTGTGGACACTGAAAGCATCAAGTACAGAATATAACTGGTTAGAAAATACTTGAAATAATATTTCAAACTGTTCTCTTAGTGTTGTTCGACAATTATTTTATTTTGACACAGATGTGTTTTGACCTGTCGGCACTTGTCTCTCCTGTAGGGGGAGCGTGTTGCTTCACTTTGGGCGTTCGGGCAGACTTCATTATAACATCATTATAACAGACACCAGGTGGGAGAACCTTCAGTAGAGGTGGACCAGGTCGCCATCCAGACTCATGTAGTCTCAGCCAGCTGGTCTGTTTCTGTCCCTCATGTTACAACTGGGATGGAAGTGTGTTGCTTTATGCTTCTGAACTGTGTTCACAGATTCCTGGGACTTCAGAGACCTGGACCTTGAAGGGGACCTCAGAAACACCTGCTGGACTGTGATACAGTGTTGATGTGGAATCATTGTGTCTGTACAGAGAAACACCTGAATATTATTGTTATTCCTTTTTCAATTCCAACTTAAAGTCCTTCATTTTCTAAAATGTAGTTTGGTTTGTTGCTTGGACACGTGATGAGTTTGTTACCTGCAGACTTTAACTGGAAGTAACAAGAGACGAAGGTGTGTCTGGTAACAGACAAGAAATAACTTATTGTTACTTAATATGCGGCTTTGTGTCGCTAGTTAAGAATAAACCACCCTACAATATGTAGTGCCAGCGTTAATGACATAACACATACTTACATATATATCTACCTATATATATAGATAGATATACACAGATTAGTGAGAAAAGGGTGTTCAGTTATTGTTGCAACAGACAGAAGACAGTGGGCTAAAGGGAACCAGCTTTCATCTCTGTTGACCAGAAATTACACATCTACCTGCTCAGTTTGTACAACGTGAATTTTTAAAAGTATTATACTGGTTATATTGTATATATAGGTGTTTCTTCCAGGAGTTGAACGTCTGTAAATGTTTTATTGAGCAGAATTTTAGCTTTAATTGTTGTAAAATGTGAAATGAGTTAAATCTTAGTTTTCAGGGTGCAGCTCAGCTGTTAAGGCCTCCGTCTGTTGTATTGTGACACTTTGGATGAAGCCGAGTATCTGCAGGATAATGTGGAGAAACACACGAGACGTTCATCACATCTTAACAAACCATAGTGATCACTATGATTTGTTAAGATGTGATGAACAAAAAGATTTCTCTTCGAAGAGCAATCTTTTTGTTACATTTCTTTTCTAATAAAAGATATTTTAGAAACAAATAAACAGGAGAGAGAAATATTGTTTTAGTGTTCTGGTGTCTAAAGATGAATCTGAAACTAAACCCAGTTCAGTTGAGTCCAGGTTGACTTCCTGTTTCTGTGTCCCTGCCATGTCATGTGACACGCATTAAAACTGGAATTAACTAAACTAAACCTCCTGTTTCATAGACACGACCAATGAAGACAACGTCTAGAATCATCAGGCATCATTCACAAAATAAAATGTTAGACTTTCCACCAAAATCCAGACAATCTGTTTTCAGTCAGCTGAGAAACTAAAGTGAAGTCAGACTTTGTTCAGCTTTGATACAATATGAGAATTGGCTTTTATTGGTGCGACATCAACTTCCTGTTATTTAGAGATAATGAAGCTTAAACTGTTTCATCCTCCTCTGGATGAGTGACATCATCAACATGTTTCTAATGATCCCTTCAGATTGTGGGTTCATCCCTCCACCCTGGGAGACTCTTATTGCATTAAATGCACTAAATAAAATGAAGGATTACTCTCTTTGTTGTTGTCCGTCCTCCTGTCACAGTAATGAGAAGGTCACCTGCTGTCTAACACGTTCGCTGTATGTTTGAACTGAAACTTGACCAGTGTTACAACATAATATGTAACATTCTTATAAATTCAAACCACAGCTGCCATGTTGGCTGTTCTGCAAAGTGACTTTGGTGGATCAGCAGAATACACTGTAAAGATATATATATATAATATATTATATATAATACACTGTATATATAATACACTGTAAAGATACAGTATACTGTATATTATATATAATACACTGTAAAGATACAGTATGTTATATTAATACAGTATAGTATATATAATACACTGTAAAGATACAGTATATTATATATAATACACTGTATATACAATACACTGTAAAGATACAGTATATTATATATAATACACTGTATATATAATACACTGTAAAGATACAGTATGTTATATAGTATGGCTACTATACATAAAACACATTTATCTGTCATAGATACATTCAGGTTTTATTATTACGCGCAGTGACGGTCACAGTATCGGTGTCTCCGTGGCTCCGTCAGGCTTCCGTACTGATCCTGGTGGTTCCCAGGTTCGAGTCCAGCACGTGGTTTTTATGTGACACTTTGGAAATAAACGGCTGTTTTATTGGTGAGACCAGAAGTTCTGTTCCAGCAAAGTTTAAAAAGTCACAGAGGCGAAGTAAACAACGTGTTTACTTCCGGTTTATTCCACCATGTGATCACAAGCCCCGCCCACAACCCACGTGATATCCGCGGTCATTGCGGAGCACCGGAAGTCTCGTTGCCGTGAGTGTAACAGGTGGGAAGATGTCGGCTTCTTTCAGGCTGCTCAGCTGCCGGTTTTCGGGTTTGTCTCCGGTTGGTTTCACTTCGCCGCTCCGGAGGAATCATCCGGTAACGTGTCCGGTCGGAGCACCGCGGCTGTTACACGCAGGTACCCGGTGCTGCTGCAGCTGAAGCTAACAGGCTAACAGGCTAACAGGCTAATGTTAGCTTTAGCTGCAGGCTAATGTTAGCTGGTCCCGTTAGACTCAGGTCCACTTTAATTAGCTGCTCAAAGGCTACGTCAGGTTATGAAGGTTTAATATACTGTTCCAAAAAAATACACATGGAATTAAATAAGGGATTAAACGCTACACTCATTATAATTATCAACAATACTTTATATTAATGACTTTACTGCTTAATGAACTCTTCTCTGTTTGTATTATCAGGGATTGAATTTTGACATACTTGTACTTTTATTTCCTTAAACTTGGAAACAGTGTCTTTATACTCCACTTCAGATGACATGTACTTTTACTGCACTACATGTATTTGAAGCTTATGGTTAGATAAACACATTGCTACTAATCTACCCAGTAGTACACAAAGTACAACATTAAAATACTCGTACATGTATTCCATAATACTATAATACTACATGGAGCCATTCTGCATTTGGATACTTTTGTACTTTTACTGAAGTCACATTTTGAATTCAGGACTTTTATTTAAGTGAAATGACCTTGAGTTGATCTTCTTGTGTGTCAGCTTCTGCTCTGCATGTTTCATCTGGTGTCTAATGAACGATGTTACTTATTTAATCCATATTTCTATGGACATTAATTTGTGTGTGTTGTATTTATGAGCCTCTGTGTTGCAGATTTTAAATATGTAGTTTAATGTTTTAATGTTCTTTGTTTTTTTCTCTTACATTCAGTTTGTTTCAGCCTCTTGGTGAACTCGCATGTCCTTGTTAAATAAAATAAAAAGTCTAAATGTTATTTCAGCGGGAGAAAACCTTCGACCACTGGAGGGCGTCAGAGTGTTGGACTTGACGAGGTGAGTCCTGAAACCTGCAGTTGTTAAGTTGTCATGGTAACGGATAAATGAAATACAACCTGTTTGCAGGGTTCTGGCTGGTCCCTTCGCCTCCATGATTCTGGGAGATCTGGGAGCTGAGGTGATCAAGGTGGAGCGGCCAGGTGAGTCTGAGGTCTTTCTGCCTTTCTGCCTGTGTGGGAGTGAAGCATTGTGGGAACTGTTGTGCGTTTCTGTTGAACAGGTGCAGGCGACGACACCCGAGCCTGGGGTCCTCCGTTTGTCGGAGCAGAGAGCGTCTATTTCCTCAGCGTCAACCGAAACAAGAAGGTAAGAGTGTGTCTGAGTGTGTAGTCAGGGTGCGCGCACACACGGCGACACACACGGCGACACACGACCTCTGGTGTCAGTCAAACATCAGGGCGTTTCCTTTTAGAGAACCATGCTGGTGGATTTGATGCGTTTTAGCTCCGTAAATAAACGTTCCCTCCTTCTGCTGTCGGACTAAATGATGTGAATGATTCCAGGATGTAAAGAGAGAGAAATATGTGACCTCACTCTGCGTTGTGTAATTTCGCCTCCATAGATGGTTGAAGCATTTTATCGGCCAACATCTTCCACTGAAATCACCACAAATCCTGAAGCAACACACATTTGCAGGGCTGCTGCTGCAGGAACTCTCCCCACACGACTCCCGAACACGACTGCGACGCTAAACAATTAAAATGTCGATTTGGCTTCGCATTTGTCCAAAGCAACAAAAATATCATAAATTACAAAATAAATGAACACAATAAAGAGAGCGCAGAGCTTCCAGGAGAAAGCGAGCGCTGGAGCACAAAGTGCAACTACAAAATAAAACTATGGTGATGCTTCCTGTTAAAATTCAGAATATCTCCTGTTTTGTAGGAAAGTGACTAATGTTTACATGGAAATACACTTAGTCTCATAACAACATTGGAGCATATTTCCAGCATTCTTAGGAACATAAGAATATGGATTATAACCCCGAAACTTCCAAAATATTGAAGTCTCCACTTAATCCACCAGGGATGTTGCATGCAGACACAATGTCCTGTTCACGATGCAACACAACAACGTGCTCCTGCTGCACAAGCTGAGACATGAACTTGCATCATTCATCTGCAGCAAACTGCGTCAGGAAACTCAATTAACCCAAATCAACATCAGAGGTTTCCCAGTTCAATATGTATTTTTTAAAAAGATTAACTGTTCACTGCCTCACTGCAAGAAAACAGGAAACCAGTGTATAAACGTTTGCATCTGTCTCATTATTAAGGGGATAAAACATGGATCCTGTCAGTGATCAGTGTGGTCTGATGGGATTCTGTGTTAATGATGACCGTCTGATTTCAGAGCATCGCCGTGGACCTGAAGCATCCCAGAGGAGCGAAGGTCATCCAGGAGGTACGACTCACAGCAGCAGCTTCTCCTGTGGCTTCACGTACTGATGCAGATACATGACCTCTGACAGATGGTTTTATATAAACTTTAAACTGAGTTCAACTACAACAGAGCCTCAAACAGCACAAATGATGATTTAACTGAGGAACTCAGATCAGAGAATAAGTCGGTATGATGATGGACCGAAAGCTTTCTGATGACTTGGTGCCGACAATAAGAACACGACCATATAATGTGTGTGTGTGTGTGTGTCACAGCTGGCAGGAGTGTGTGATGTGCTGATCCAGAACTACCTACCAGGGAAGCTGCATCAGATGGGTTTAGGATACGAGCAGCTGAGCAGAGTGAACCCACAACTCATCTACTGCTCCATATCAGGTCCTGTCTGTCTGTCTGTCTGTCTGTCTGTCTCAGGGCTTGTCTTCTCTATAGACCCAGGCCACCCAATTTGGCCCTTTTACTTTGGGCCGCCACATCATTTGACAAGCTCATGCTTATTCTTTTATTTGGAAAGTGCTGTAAAATCCTGAGTATAATGACTATGAAACGTACATTTGGTGCAGTAACGTTGTGCAGCATAGTGCTGTTAACTGTTCCTATTAAATTACAGACGTCTTGTATGTGGAGAACTGCAGTGTTCTCTCTCTCTCTCTCCCCTCTCTCTCGCTGCCGTGCTGATATCTCACGTTACTGATCGAGGTGACTGATGATTTACAGAAGTAAATTCAACAGCGTTTTGTCTCGTGTGCAGACAGTCGCTGCTGTGAAAGAAAATAACATCCATCGTCGCTACGAAACGAAACGTTCCCTCGTTTTCTCAAAGTGCAGCGTCGAGGACTGAAAGCAGGTGACCTGTTAGCTAAACGTGACTCTCAGCAACCTGCTTTGTTGCAGCCGCCATCAGCACGAGAGGATGCAAGTTACCAGCTGTGGACGAGCGTTATAATGTGGACGCTTTATGAAACAGTCTGACTGGCTGCTGAGACGCTGTGTCCTCATCAGGCAGCTTTGTCCCAAATCAGCTCGTCCCACCGTTAGCTGTTTCCCAACACATCAGTGAGACACTCATGGACTTCCTGTGATAAGAGCACTGATATATCAGGCTCTGCACGGCTTCGTGTCTTTGCGTCTCCCAGGAGCTGGCTGGCATGGAGACACTTTCTGGTACGACAAAAGGAGCAGATATTTCTTTTGGCAGTGGACACCGTTTTGGAAAAAAACAATTTAAAGTGTGAGGATCTGGCTGGAGCCCCGGCAATGTTAGCGAGGACATCTGTCCTCACGGCGCTGACAACTCTGCCCGATGTCAACTTAATGTCCGGATGCTGAGTTGTTCACTTTTGTATTTAATATTTTTCAACTCGTGATTACAAAGGTTTTCTGAAGGGTTGCATTCACTTCCTGTCTTGTTTATTCTCCCAAAATCAAATGAATTTTTTGTTTTTGACATCACTGCAAATGAATAAAATGACTGTTAAGCAGATTAAAGAATATTGTTTGTTATTTTGAACACGTGTGATTGACACAGGAACAGGAAACCTGGAGTCTGATGGGGACGTTTCTGTCACTCTGAACTCTCAACATTTACTCATAATTAGTAGTTTTAAGGACATTTAATTGTAGCACATGTTGAACCAGACTGGAAACTGACTGAGGTGGAAACGTCTTTGTCAGTATATCAACGATAGTGGCAACTATTACAGTCGGTGGTGCATTCAAGTGCACTCGCATCTACATCTGACAAATTATGTTTTAAAAAAAGGCCTTAAAGTTATAATATAATGAACAAAGTGTTGTCTCTTGGCTGCTGAAGGCTGTAATGTTTGGTGAAGGTTTCTGTATGTGACTGCAGGCTGTCAGGAGACGTTCTCCACCTCTGAACGCGTAGCCCTGCAGTTCCTGGGCTGAGCCACTAGATGGCGTTGGACTCCACAGCAAAGACGGACTCTTTGAAAGGTTCATGTTTTCTCTGCAGAAAACAAATGTGTGAAGTGAAGCCACTTCACCCGTTGAACAGCAGCGACTCGCAGCACGTTCTATCACTTCCTGCACGTCAGTTATTGAGGCTTCGACCGGAAACGGTTCCAAGCTCTTTAACACGAGGCCTCTGATGTCATGTGTGCTGCTCGTGGTTTCATGGGGCTTGTAGTTTGTAGCAGAAGGTCAGAAGTCCTCCGGTCTCGTCTGTCCACATCAGTTTGCGTCATCGGTGTCGATAATAAACCAACGCAGAACATTAAACGCGGCTCAGCGATGCTGTCTGATGGTTCTTGACCAGCACAAAGCCACATCAGGACAGCGACCTAATAAAGTCCTGTCAGCGTCCACTACAGCCACAAGATGAACGGACATCATCCTGATGATTGATCTGTTCTTGGAGCGGAAGATGTAAAGTTTGTCCTGAAGGTGGCGCTAGAGGAAAGGTCATGTTACCCAAATGAAAAGGGTTTATCCTCCATACTGTTGTTAGGACGGCTTGACAGGCTCCGCTCTACGTCGTCAGACTTGGTTCCACTTTCATCGGTTAGACGTTTTCACGGTGCAGAAGTTGCGAGCGATCCGCACCTGGAGCGAATGATCCCGATGTTCAGCGACCCACTTGGAGTGTGTCGGCTCGATCCTCCTCCCTCGCCTGCAGGGGATACAGCTCATCCCTCCAACAAGCACATCTTGTTTCTGGCTACATGTTTGAAAACTTGTATCTTCTGGGAAAGACCACAACAAACTCGAGACTCGTCTCGGAGCCACGTGACCGTGGAGGCGGGGCCCCGTTCATTCCTATGACAGCAGCACACGAAGCCAAAAAAGTTCCACTTCCTGGTATAAAATGACCCGGATCTTCCTCATAGCTTCCGCGTCGTTCGGGTCGTAGCATTTCCTTCAGTACGAGTGCTTTTCGATCACAAGCGCATTTCCTGTTCTGCTGTACGTTGCGTGAGCTGCACTCATTGGCTAATTGTTGCACGTTAACATTCCAACATTAGCATCATATAATGTTAACATGCAGCATCGACCTTCAGCACATCAACAGAATATGTGCACTGACTGATCCTCCAACGCTGTCGGACGCGTTAAGGACAAACTGATGCAGCAGAACCAGAGAAAATGGTCTTTTCTTCCTGCTTGTAAAAACCTGACGCCTACATTACCCACAATGCAACTCCGCCGCCAGCAGTTCAGTAGGAGATTTGCGTGTGTTATGCTAGTAGCAGCTAATGTAGCCTGCAGCCTCTGGAGTGACTTTTTGAAGCTCAAAGTAACTCTTCATCTTCCTCGTTCTCTCATTTTCCCTTTTGTCCTCTTGTCTTTAACTGTCTTTAAGTCTTTCTCTGTTCATCACTCCCACATTTTTTTTCTACTCTTTCCCTCCTCCTATCCTTTAGGAAAAAACACTACATTACCCAGGAGGCCTCATTAAGCTGCAGCAGCTGGAGGCAGTGGGCAGCCTGACAGCCTGGTTTCATCCGGAGCTGTCTGCTGCTGAGCAGGATGCTTCATGGACTGATGTTGGTCAGTTGCAGCAGGTTGTTCAGGACACAGAGCTGCAAGAAAACATGTGTCTGCAAGTCTGAGCTGGACATCAGTTCATCCTGTAGTTCTCTGCTTCTATCAGGCAGCCGTTGGTTTTACTTCGTTCCTGTAAAATTCGACCTGCAGAGACACGATCCATCACAAGAAATGTTTGGTCATCTTCGTCCTAACAATCAGGGCGTATTGTATGGATCAGATATTGGCTAAAATAAGATCATCTGTGAGGGAAGACGCTCCACTCTGTAACACCACCGTACAGCCAGAGTGTGTCTGTACGTTCCAACAGAGTGAGACGTCTTCTCTCTGGCTGATGCGTCACGTCAGCTAAGTTTTGATGGATTTTGATTTAAATTAAAGAAATCTAAATGAATTTATGGCCGAGTACGAAGCAGCACAGTGTTTCTGGGTGTCGTGTGATGTTGTGGGAGCCTCTTCAGAGTCGACAGCTTCCTCTTCACAATGAGCAGACAGGTCGTCATCAAACACTCTGTGTTGTGACTGATGTATTTACATGCATCATATTTTACTGCGGTTCATCATTTTAAAAGCATTTTCTGTTGCTGTGGAATGAACAGAGTCTGGACTCTTTGAGGAAATCGGCCTGGTTGTTTAGTCAGTGCGGCAGCTGGAATGTTGTTTTCCTGGAAGAGGCGGAGATGCTGAAAGGACGTTGGTCTGATTCCCCGCTGTGTTTCCTGTCAGGTCAGAGAGAAACCAGCCCAGAGGCAGTAACGTGTGTGTGTGTGTGTTCAGGTTACGGACAGACCGGCCCTCAGGCTCAGAGTCCAGGCTACGACCACATCGCCTCCGCTGTGTCAGGGATGATGCACATCACCGGGCCGGAGGTCAGACTCTGATCTATTCAGTGTTTTCAAGCTGCTAGAACAACATCAGTCTGTCAGACATCAAACCCCCCCACCCCCAATCCCCACCTCCCATAATGCAATGTTTCTGCTGGCAGGATGGTGAGCCGGTGTGTCCAGGTGTTGCCATGACAGACTTGGCAACGGGGCTGTACGCACACGGAGCCGTCATGGCCGCCCTGCTGCAACGCTACAAGACGGCGAGGGGAGTTCACATCGACTGCGACCTGCTGTCCTCACAGGTGAGTGTGTGACACACGCAGGTTTAATCAACTAATCAGATCACGGTTCAGATCATAGAGTCAAAGTTCAGAGATCAAATCTGTAGTTTCCTGCATGAACGTGAAGACGAGTTTAAATGAACTATTTTCAAAAGGATTCTTTCTAAACTACAATGACGGCACAGAAACAAAATCGTGCTATTTGACAGTTTTGACATAAAAATAACTGAAAATATCAAATTTGACTTGGGACACGTTTGGACATTCACTGTCTTCATCATTTGTATCTTCTCCGCAGCTGTTGCAGTGCATTATGGGATTTTCTGCTCATTTTACTCTCTGCTTCGTTCAGAGAAACTTAACAGGGACGTCCTACCTCAATAAGATGGTAGTCGAAACCCCCAAAATGTCCCACTTTGTACATAAAATGTTACCTAAATAGGAAATGGCAGCAACATGTGCTGGTTTACAGTGTTGTGTTCAGGAGCTGCTGGTAAATGACACTTCTGACGCTGCCGGTCTGATTCCATCCAGATCAATGGGGTGTTTTTGATGGCGAGATAAGCAGAAGTGTCAGTGATGCTGTTTTAGTGTGTGTTTATAATAACCAATCCAGAAAAACGTGTTTAAACAAGCCGCTGATTTACCCTGAAAGGAGTAATCGATGTTTTAAACAAGTCAAACGATACGTAATCCTAAAACCTCCGGCGGCTCGGAGACGGATGGTCTCTCCCGTCGTTCTGGACTCTGAAGTATTCGAGACACCCAGGGTGCGTTTGATTTGTCGTGTCAGGACATGCTGCTTGTGTGACAGTGTTGCTTTTAAAAGCATGTTTTATGTTTTATATATTTTCTCATTTTTCACTCCTTTCTCTGCGACACGAACCGTCTCGGCTCATTTCTAAACGTTTTGTTCCTCCGGAGAGAAATTCAGTTTAGAATAAAAACACATAGAAAAGTCTGCTTCCTGTTGAAAATGCTGGCTGTTCGTGTATTTGACTTTGTGCTTTTACCGTTTTAACAGCAGGTCTTCACCTCAGAGCATGAATTATTACAGATCCTGAGCATTTCAAAGTAAAAGCATCATCTCACCTTTGAAAACAGCTGTATGTTTAAAGTGAAAAGCTACGTGAAGAAAAAAGTGTCCGAAAATTCAAATGAAAGGTAACACTTCATGTTATGGGTCTCAGTGTTTCCTTATAATGAAACCTCTTTCAGTCGGGGGGCAGCTGAAATATAAGGTTTGTGTGCTAAGTTTAAGTTCTAAGTAGGTTTCTGGAGCAGAAGTGTTGCACAATAACATGAAACTTCTCTACAGGCAAAGAATCAATTCAATAAATGAATATTTACGTTGGTTTAAATGGATCTGTCAAATGTCAAATTTAAGATTTCAGCTGTTTTATAATTTATTGATCCACCACTTTGGTCCAGACAAACATTCATGTTCCCCAGAGGAGGAATCCCTCTGACTCTTCATCTAGCGCCACCATCAGGTCAACACAAGTACCTGCACAATTAAAGACGTCCCATCAGCCTCAGCTATTGTTAGCATGCTAACACGCTCAACTAGGATGGGGAGCATCACAAGCAGTACACCTGCTAAATGTTAGCATGATGACATTAGCATTTAGCTCAACGCTTCGCTGTGTCTCAGAAGAGGCTGAAATAAAATTGTAGGCTGATAAATTTAAAGTAACTTGCAGATTTTAAATGAAGAGAGAACGGATGGATACACACAACAAAAAAGTGAAACTCTTTGGATGGTTTTCGAGGCTGCGAGGTCGTGATCTCTGCGGTCGGCGCCCAGGGCTGCTACACATAAAAT
>JAVQJF010079843.1:0-28735 GCA_036023855.1 Gadopsis marmoratus | reverse complement strand
GTGCATGTCAACCTGACCCTATACTGGACCCTCAAGTCTTTCGGCGAACATGTTGTTATGGCTTTCATGAGCAGATGTTGCATTACTTTAAAAAGTTCAAAAGCCATATGATTGCAGTCTGTTCTTGGGTACCTAAATGTTGTTCTTCAGTGGTTTGCAACTGCAGGTCGATGCTGTGATGGAACACTCCATGAAAATACTAACTGAGAGGTTTTATGGCATTCACGTTAAATGTTTTCCCTCTTGGATCTTACTCGCTTACTGAAGTTTGGCAGTTACATCTTACTGTAAATAACCAATTCCCACTTAAGGACATGAATTTTCTTTTCTCATATTATTTTCCTTTCTTCATGTAGCCTAGGGGAAAAGGACCATTTTCCTCCTTATTAATTATCTACTAAAATCTTTAATTCCTCACAAACCACTCATCCACTCTTGAAGATTAGATCTCTGTTGGGTCTTTCTCTGCATCCTCTTTACTTCTGCTGCGTTCCCCTCTAGGGAGAGTCCATCATGGCTTCCAGCATCTCCAGGAATAGTTTGTGCATGGGTACACCGCCACGGGTCTTGATGCTGTAGAAGGTGGTAAGAGCACGGCCAGCAGTCTGTCGGAGGAGAGGCAATGTTAAAAGGAGGCGTCCTGCCCGCTGGGGGTCGTCGGGGTGCCGCTGACATTCCAGCTCCAGTAGGGCCTGGTGGAGGAGGTCCCGCAGCTTCTGCACAGCCTCCATATCCTCGATGTAAACAGAGTCTGACAGAACAGCAGGGAGCACATGGTAAGACACTGTGTAGGGTCTCTATGCCACAGAAAGAAAAAGCCTGTGTTTCCCAGTAACTTGCCACAAATACAAACTAATGGCAGCCTTTGTTTACAAAACAGACAGTGGATCTGTGGTGCAAGCAGGACATGCTAGATGATCTGCTGTTGACAGTAATCTTGTGTGAGATGCTATTACGGGTAAACTTGCCGCAACTATTAAGACTTATTTCTGCGCTACACTTATGTTTCTGTAATGGTAGATCTGCCTGCAGAAGACTGGAAGACCATTAGAAATTGAAATATTTTTTTTATATTGCAGTAGTCTAACAACTGAAAAACACAAAAAAACATTCACTGTAGCTAACACAAGCAATACAAGATCTTTCCCCTGTTATCAATGTCCTTTGGCTGCTGACATGCACATAATCCAATCAAGCTAAAAAGCTGGACAACTGCCATCATCTGCACCCCTTCCAGTTAATCCACTGTTTTTGTTGCTACCAATGCCACTCTTAGCAGTTAGATGACACACCAGCTACTTAACTATGGAAAAACATACAATCCCACATACAAATACATGTTTTAGTGCCACTATAATTAAGACAGGAAAACATACACTTATAGTAGCTGCCAGTTTACTAGGTACAATTAGCTAAAACTAATGCAATCTAACACAACTGCTCTGCAACAAAACCTACTGTTATGAAGATTATAATGTTCCGTTTTTTGGTAAAACTGAGAGGTGCTGATTCATGGTTTTGGTGGCTGTGGTTTCTGGTGCTGTTGAACTGCAGTACGTTATGATGAGATTATAAGGGTCTAAGGGGAGACTAAATATGAGAAACACCTCTCAGAATAACACAATACAGTTCAGTAGCACCATAAACTGCAGCCTCCAAAATTATCATAAAGTGGAACCAAGTTCTCTCTGCAACAGGCTTACCAAGAAATGGAACATTATAACCTTTATAACAGTAGGTTTTGTTGCAGGCTTGTTGTAATAAGACTGCATTAGTTCACTAATACCACTAGAGAACACTTTCAGGCATGAAGTCGTGAAGTAAGTTATGACAACATGAAGTATACCAAAGTTAATAGCTCTGTACTGTTAGTTTGATAATGTTGGTTTGTCAAAACACTAGTCGTACCATGAATATGTCTGCATAACTGTTCAACTACACTCGTGCAAGTACCTGAGTTAGTGAGTGCGATGGCTTTTAGCATGACAAATTCCTCCCGGTCCACGTTTAGTGCACGGAAACGGCGAGCGAGTTGACTTATTGCTGCATTTAGTTCCGTCAGTCCAGCAACACGCGACATCTCCTCATCAAGGACAAAATCCTCTGCGAACACCACCTCGTCCTCACAGCCGAGCGAGCGGTACGCTACACCCAGCACCAGCACCTCCAGCCACACTGACTGCAGCACGGACATCTGGTCTGCTAGGGACAGCGACAGGAAGCCTGCAGCAAAATGCACACAGACAGAGAGAGAGAGAGAGAGACAGAGAGAGAGAGAGAGAGAGAGACAGAGAGAGAGAGGGGAATTTAATTGCAGAGGAGGCTAAATGGAAATAGGTTCACATTTTAGGTCTGACACAGCAAGCACAGGTCCCATGTCTTTATTATAGCCAAATAATATATACTACATACTGCAGGCAGCTGGTGACCCAAATCTACCTTATAATACAGATAAGCACACACACAGATACATTCATTTAATTTGTTTTGACTATATATTTTGTTCTGCCTATTGATTTTGTTGCACCCCTTCAATTACATCAACATCAATTAACCTGTTCAGCCTTCAGAGTCCGGTGCACGTTGCACAGTGAGACAGTGAGATTGGATCACTACATCTCTTTCACTGATGCCATGCTATCACTGCCTCTCCTCCCCTATTTTATCCCCTCTGCATCTCTTACCCGGAATGTGTTTGGCCCAGCCGATGATGACGACCAGCTCGCGGTCGGCAAGGTCACAGAGGGTCGTGAGCGTGCGCTGGGCTGTGTCGGGCTGCAGAGGGTCAGGCATGGCAAATAACTTTTCTGGCTCAGCCACTAGAAGGTGGGACACAATGATGTTGGAGGAACCTATGTCACAAAACAGACACAAATCAATGGATTAAATAAATCTTGCAGTGTACATTCATAAACACGCTGATAAGCAAAATAGCAACTCTTTCATTTTGCTTTAAACAAACAACATGCTGCTCTGCACTGGTGTTAAATGTTATGTACACTGATCAGCCATAACTTTATGACCACTGACAAGTGAAGTGAAGAACACTGATTATCTCGTTACCATGGCACCTGTCAGTGGGTGGGATATATTAGGCAGCAAGTGAACATTTTGTCCTCAAAGTTGATATGCTGAAGCAAGAAAAATGGGCAGCGTAAGGATGTGAGCGACTTTGACAAGGGGCCAAACTGTGATGGCTAGACGACTGGGTCAGAGCATCTCCTACACTGCAGCTCTTGTGGGGTGTTCCCGCTCTGCAGTGGTCAGTACCTACCAAAAGTGGTCCAAGGATGGAAAACCGGTGAACCGGCGACAGGGTCATGGGCATGGAGAACGAAGGCCGGCCCGTGTGGTCCGATCCAACAGAAGAGCTGCTGTAGCTCAAAATGCTAAAAAAGTGAATGCTGGTTCTGATAGAAAGGTGTCAGAACACAGTTTGTTGCATATGGGGCTGCGTAACTGCTCATGGTGTCTGAATGTTATGGCTGATCGGTGTATATGCTGCCTTAAATTCATGCTTGAGACTTGCCAACTGACTTCTTATTAACAGACACATATAATTATTTCGAAGAGTACAAATTAGAGTTTTTGCTTCAATCTTGCTCATCTCCTCAGCCAGATTTATGTGAATTAAGAGCTCCAAATTAGGCCATCTAAATGAGTGCACATGAGCACAGTTACAGTATTTCACTCTTGTGCTGTTGACTGAAAAACTAACCAAACCATTGACTGTCAGTAGAGGGCGCCGTTTTCTAATCAATTTTTCAATGTTTGAAGCGTTTTGTGTGTTGCTTGGGTGCTCTTGGAATCTCGTCTTCTACCCACCCGGCATATCTCAAATTTTTTGGAGGAGCACTCTGAGCGTCTCAAGGTTTAACAAAAAAAAAAAAGGTTCTACTCTGAGCAGATGAACTCTCTACGTCTGAATCAGACGAGCGTAGGGGGGACCTCCCTACTGAACTGTTGCTATCCTAAGCAGATTTATTTGTCCGTGATGACTGTGATAGCTGCTGTTGGTAGTTACATGTACTTTTCCAACAGAAAATTGATGGACAGCTGATAATGTGTTGCTTCGCAGCAACAAGATGCCTTTTGCTGCAAAAAAAAAAGCAAAACCCATTCTCAGACGGGGAATGAGAGCCCAGTATCATATACAGTTAATGTGTGGGCTGAGTGCAATTTACAGTTTGCTACACTAACCACACTACACTACACACACCACAGTCTTTTAGCTCTAAAAACTATCTAATTTGCACAAATTGATTATTGTAGTAGTATTACACTATTTTTGTCTGTTGTTGCAAAAAACTAATGACAAGACGAGGTTACAGATCCCACCTTTTTCACTCTCCTTTGTCAGTGGTAGAGGAGCACTCTGGTATGTTGCATTCTCCACTTCTGGGCGTCTTTTGTACTTCTGCCTTCCACCTCGGACCCTGTCAAGACGAACTCCTACATTGTGAAAAATTAAATAATTAAGATTTATGTCAGGGAAAACACTGAATAAATATACGATGTTTAAAACATTAGCATAAAGAGCTTCTGCACACCAGGAACACTCACCCTCTTTCAGCATGCCTACTTTGAGGCACTTGGTAAAGCGGCATGCCTGACAAGCCTTTCTGCGCCTTTTGGTGATCTCACACTCGTTTGATGCTGGACAGCTGTATTCAATGTTACCTTTATGGAAGAACAGAAAATATCAATTCACAGTTAAGAAGATGATTAAGAAGTACAAATACTAATTTGATATGACTGACAACCACCTTTTATAATTTCTTAAATCTTGCTCATCTTTTAAACCTACAATCACTCAAGCTGGGAATCACACAAGCTAACCTTCCCAAAAAAGTTTCCCAAAAATACAATACAGTAACTGCAGAGTGTTCATGGTTTTAGATCAATAGACCAGTATAAACCAGATGGGCTGGTTATAGCGACAGTGTACTGAGGCATGTTAAAGAATAACACCATTAGTATGTGATGTGGGTCCTTAGTCGCTCCTGCATTCCTCAGACTGTTTCACTGCTATGGAGACCGGGGATGCCCCAAGCTGTTCCAGATTGGTACTTGAGCTGATGAAGGGATATTTTAATTGGTCGGTAGCAACTATATTTAACCTAATCAATTTATGTTTACTTGAATGTCCTACACTCCAGTTAACCAGCCCTCACACAGGTGTAATAATCATCCAGTTTCTCCCTCTTAAAATACATAATGTATGTAATGAGTTCACAGAGACACGTAATACAACAAGATATTGACAAAATATGAGATCATAAAGGCATTCAACACCTGTACTACTTACTACATCTAAATAGTTTTAACAAGTTTAACTATCTGTGCTCTTATATGAGCTTGTTTGCAACTCCTAAAATATTATTTGCGAATTAGCTTCTCAGAAGGTGGCAGTCAAATGAAGTCGGTGCCATACAAAAGACTCCACATTTAACATGAATTAATTGCTATGGAAACGCTTCACCACAACACGCACCTTGGATGGTTCTCTTGAAGAATGCTTTGCAGGCCTCACATGACGCCACACCGTAGTGGTAACCTGAGGCAACATCCCCACATACTAAACACAGCCTCTTGGGTAGCGTGCTCAGGGCGTACTTGCATCGCCCTGCTCCATTTCCAGCGGAGCCCTCCTCCGCCCCGTCAGCAGCCTCGTCTTTGAAGTGGCAACGCAGAGCTGGTGTGTAGAGGGGCGGGGAGTAGCGTTTAGCGCCGTCTCCTCTGGTTCCTCCACCTCCACTTTGAGAGGAGTCTGAGGAAGCCCCGCCAGGGCTGGTCCGACCTCCCCCACCTCCCTCTGGACTACTCGGTTCTGCCTTTATGTAGACATCTGACCGACGCTCCCTGGAAGACATGATGTCTAGATGGGAAAAAGTAAACAACAAAGCACAGTCAAAGTAAATAAAGGCGTAGAACTTTTTACCTCACATCTTTCTTTTCAGACAAGTGGCACAGGTCAGATTATTAACACGTAAACATGCAATCTGATATTAGCTGAAATAAATCTCATGGGAATCACATATCTTCTAATGTAACTTTTGTCTAGGCACAGATTATCTAAACACAAATTGGCATTTTCATAATCACAATCAGTCAAATTTATATAGCCAAATCACAAATTTGCCTCAAGGGGCTTTACAGTCTGTGCAGTGTACATCACCCTCCATCCTTAAGACCTTTGTTGCATCTTCCAAAGTGCCAGTACTGCCCCATCATGAGATACAGGACCCTACCACTGTCTACGACACAGTCTCCAAGCCATTACTCCAAGCATTACTGATCATTTCTGTTTGCAGCTATGCCTTTAGTTCATCCATGTGGGATGGTTTGAGTGTAAACAGAGGAATCGGAAGGAAACAGGCAACCAAAAGCAAAATAGATACAGGCAAAAGGCACTGAAGACAACGGTAACTGTTGCCCGAATCTAGTAGAAAACAAACGTACCTGTGCATTTAGACCAACTTCTAAGCTCACCAAAAACCACAACTAATCTATGCATAACTACCCCCACCCAGTGACTACTAACCACGTAACCTGCGGTTACTTCACATTAAGATCATGGTCAGTTTTCTTTGCTGGAAACACAGAAAGCACCTGGATTTACCATCATCAGCATGCTAACATCACAAAAGCCCTGTTCCCTTGTTCTTTAGCAGAAATGAGTCCCTATGTTGTTTCTGCTATTCTTAAGCGATCAAAAACACCTTCACTAAACCAGAACCTTTCACGCCTAACACATAACTATACAGTCCTCGAATCATCCCCACAGAGTGAAGTCTTTGTCTGTGACATTTCTAGACATTAAAATAGCCAAGGTGACTGGATGAAGGTCGCTAAGCTCATGAGCAGTGACCGCTCTTCCATATTCAGACACATAATGTATGTTCAAGTAAAGCAGTAAGAGGACTCCAGCAACCTGCTTGCCTGGCAAAGGCTGTCTGTAGTTCTCAATTAAATTACAGGAACAAGATTGGCAAATTCTTCGTGCTTGCGAATGAAATTAAATAAATGTTTATGAATCCAAATACAAGCACACCGAAGGCCAAAATTATAGTTGTGCGGCCACTTTCCCAAGTTCATCATTTAAATGTATTAGTAGACCATTTCAATGTCCTCCTCCATCTCAATAAGAGTGACAACAGCAAACAAAATATTCCTCAAAATCATGAAAATATGTTACAACACACACTCACTGTCGTACAGTACAGATTCCTTGGTTTCAGCTAAGTAGCTCTGGTCAAAATTGTTGAAAATGTGAAAATCAAATGGCAACATTGTGACAATTCACAGTGAACGTACAGATGGCCGATGACCACACAACCAACCTTCCACAACCAAATGCAAACGCAACAGAGAGCAATGTGAACGGTTAGATCATTTTGTTTCATGCTTTTAAGCTGTGATTCAACTTCCGGTAACTTAGTTCTAGGGTCCTTCATATCAACCACACATTGCATCCATTATGAAGAAGATCATTAACCGAAAAGCACTCTGACCTCTTTGACACATAGTGTAGTACCATGAGCACAGTAGCATCTGTGTCAGAGGGTTTCTTGCATTCAAGTAACCAAACAAACAGGTAGGTGAATATTTGTGTGAGCAAGGTGACCACTACTCTGCTCTGCCCAAATTATGGTAATAATTAATTCAGAATGTAGGTGTACCACTCCTGTAATTACGCCCCTATAAGGAGACCCAGTCAGCACTATACAGCCAAACAAAGACTAACTGTGCATGTTTCATTATACTGTCTGAAATTGACTTGACTAGCAAAGCATGATAGAAATGTAGAATCCACTGCTGTTAAACTGACTTCATCAACAGCACTTCAGGGAAATGGGATCAATAGGGCAGGGGCATGATGTGTGCCATGATGTCTGTCTCTGGGCTTCAACTCCTCAGTGGATACATTAATGCAGAGCCTTACTTGAACAATTGTGCTGTTGTTCCAACTTAATAGATCACTGTGTAAGGACAATGAGATGGGATCTCTGCAGCCTAAATAGCATCAATCAAGACGCGAAAGTGATTTTCTCATGTATACACACCGGCACTGGTAACCCACTGCTAATACCAATCATGTTTTCCTCTTGTTTATCAGTTGGGCTGATAATCCAGTGGCAGCCGGCATATTTACAAAGTGTTGCAATATTTAAAATGCATGGCTTATGGTCGGTTCAGTGCTCCAAACCCTCGCCCTGCCCAGAATGACATTACATACTTTACTTTATGGTACATACTGTATAGACTAGAGATCAGATTAAATTGCAGGTTGGTATTTTTGATAATTATAATTAATAATCATTAACTCTCTGTTTTATTGACATTTCTGCAGCTAAAGGCAAACAGAGTCTCTAAACACATTAACTATCATCACCCTGACTACAGAAATATCAGTCAACAATCTGTGTGCTTATGGCATATAATCAATAAGCGCTCAGCCCTGGCCTGTGGTGTATTCTGTTTGTCTATGTCAATCTGCAGGACTATGAATATTATGTTTTATATTACTCATTTATAGACATCTGTAATGAACAGACAACCTTACAGCCTGACATCACAGAGTCCGTTCATTGGACACAACGCTTAGAAAAACATGATTTCTGAGCTTCATTACATAAACGTGCAACTAGTTAAAACACTGTTTTTTAACCGATCGGTTAAATACTTATGCCTCTGTTCTCCAGTCAGCGCATGGACATGTAAATGTGACTTGAAGGGGATCGTTCCGTTACTGTTAAAAGCTGGGCTCTCATTGCACTGATGCTATAAGTTAGTTCCTGGATGTCAACTTCCAGTTCCTGTCCTTTACATAATACACAATACAATATGTAATACAGGGAAGTATAAAGACGTTTTACCTGCAATCCTGACTACAAGACACTTGAGGGAGGAACTTCATATCTCCCCTACACATCACTCATTTGTCTTTATCATATGTATTGCTGCAGCAGACAATCCAGTCCTATAGTCGCTGGCAGTCCACACTTCATTTGGAGTTTGCCCCCTCTGGACTTGTAGGACTGTTTGGCAAAGCAGCAAGAGGGTCACAGCGAGCCTAGCCTGTTTAAAGTTGAGCTTACTTGCACCGAGTTTACGAGCTCGGTGAGTGGATCTGCCAGTGACATCGGGACTCGTACGTGAGCCCACATTTCCAACTACGTGACTCAGTCTTGCTCAGACGTTAAGCAGCGCCGGCCAGGTCCACATCTGCTTTTGCATATGAGGAACCTCGGTTTCAGAAAAAAAGGAAATGCTGCAAGACGAGCGACAGTAGCCGTTTGGTTAATGCTCGTTTGGTTTAAGACGATGAAACAGTGCTGGACGCGGCTGCTGTTTGCTGTTTAATTCACAACAGAAGCGTGTCGTGTGTGCAGCAAACCAACGCACCAGCATGTTCGGAGTAGCGTTAGCATTAGCCTCCAGAGCAGCGGACACGTTACTACGCCTAGCTTAGCTGCCGTTAGCTAACTCAGCTAGCAGTACCCGGCGTTAATCCTGACTGGCCAGCTCTCTCCTCCCGGGGCTGAGGTTTATTTTTGTCGCTCTAACGCGGACTAGACTGCGTCTTACCTGATAACGGTGGCTGGCAGAGCACTTAAGTCTCTCCACGGTGTGATATCATGGCACAGGGTTGACAGAGGACGGGTGTCACAGGCTGCCAGCAGCGGTGTGTGTGATGCGATGGGCCGGGCTACAGCTGCTACACGGTACCAGTTGGGATACACTGCAGCTAAAACACCTCCGTCCAAACTGTTTGCCGCTGTCAGACATGTGTACGTAGGCTTGGACGTCATGTTCAGAATTGTAGAAGAAGAAAAAAGAAAACCCCAATATGCTCTCATAAGACGTGAATGTCGTTGCTAAAGAGGTGAAAAGTGTTCAGGCCCATAATAGGCGGACTGGCAAGGTCAGAAATGAACCTATTATGCAGAAAGCTTTGTTTCAAAGTTATGGCACCATCGGGCCACTCACACTGATACACTGATTGTTCCATTCTCCTCACACAGGGTTGATTGATTCTCCTTAATCCTCCCTCCCCTGAATACACTACTCGTTTTGGGGTTTGCAGGGCAATCACCCCCCCCCTTTCAACATGCCCATTTGGGATGCATGATTGCAACAGAATGACACGCACCATGCCATCACTGGCCACGCAGAATAGTTTGGATGTGAAATGAGAAGCCAATCATTCTCTGGTGTTTTCTCTTTCTTTTCACCCCCTCTTTTGCCTACGAGCAGCCTATTTTCTGCAGAAGACGTTAACATCGCCGGCTAAAAGTCCATCACAGCCTTACAAGGTTCGCGCTGTGAGGCACTTTGCTACGCAGAACACAAATAACAGACATAATGCTTGTTGAAGCATAGCACGATATTTCCCCATGTGTAAAAGGTGATGTGAAAACAGATTACCTGTTTGCTGAGCTGGAGTTCGAAGCCTTTATATTTGTGACTCCCGGTGGTAGCTCAGTGAAGTGCTATTGCTTTGAGTTGAAGTCTGCAATTCTCAGGACACCTGCAAAGTGAGCAAAGGGTTTTGAGTGCCATCGCAGAACTTAGCAGCCGAGTCACTTTTCATGTTCCCACCTGCCATTTGTCATTTTAATGGGCACAACCCTACACACACACACACACACACACACACTCATAATAACCATGCTCTCTGGGAACAAGTTGTACTTATTAGATTATTAAAAGGCTCTTAAATATAATAGAAGTGCCAATCTTCACATGTACCAGAGCAAACCTCTAGGCCTATATTGGCAATAGTTTTGGTTCATCCGTGTATAATGTAACATTGACTTTGCCTTCATCAAATACATATTCCACTGTATCTATCCAGATTTCTGCACGCTGCTCGAGTACCCTCCCCCTTACGCTGCGTGACACACTCCAAAGGTCACAGTCACAGGAATGCTTGAAGGACAGACAGAGTAAAGCCAACAGCTTGTCCCTCACTCATACAAAGTCATAAGCTGAAGTCTGGTGATAACTCTCTGTAAATAATTAAAGAGAGCAGTTTTAATAAGCATTAACAAATAAGGAATTACATGACACGTTGTTTTTTGTAACTATTTGAAGTGTAAATATGATTCTGGCGTTGGACGTTTGAAAAACATTAAAACGCCAAACTGCAGCAAAGAGGGACCTCGGGGGTTTAAACTTGATGAAGAGGGTTGTAATGTGTGGAAACAAACTGAGGCTTTTAGCCACATTGTTTGGAAGTGAGGTCAGAAGTGACGGCTTCATTTTTTTCTAGATGAAAATTTCCAAACATACTGTTAATTCAAATTGATGTAGATTTAGATTGGAATCACCGCAGAGAATTAAACAAAGCAGTAATCGGCATAAAGTCAACATAATTCATTGCACTAAATACTATTTCTGAATAAACCTTTTCCCCATGTCGGCACACAAACTGGCCCTTTGTCTTTCTTATAGACTACTGTTGTTGGGGGGGTCTCTGACACTGACAGTGCATCACACCGACTGAACATGCAACTCAAGTGTGAGGGTTTTAAACGCGGCGCGCGCTGTGGACACGGAGAGAACAGCACCCAGGGGTGACCTTGCCTGTACTGATCTCGGACCGGTGAAAGGTTAATTGCCATAGTGGATTATGCCTTTAAGATCGGTGACCTCAATCCTGGTCCAGCACGCTCGGTGACTTGCCGAGTTCAGTGTGTTAAGACAGAAAGAGAGGAATAACTCGGGGGGTTAAAACACACATTCAGTTGTTTTAAAAGGTAAATAAGTGCAGGCTGTTGTTGTCTGTCACTGCGGGACTCGCCTGTAAAGTCAGGACGCGGCGAGGCCCCGCGTTCTTCCTCCTTCGCCCAGTAAATGACCACGCATCCGTTTATTAGGACGTTCTGCGGACATTAAAGCGTTATATCGAGTTATAGCGTGTATTTGCGGGTGAATTCATCAGGGGCAGGTTGTGAGCGGGGTGTAACCTGAACAGGAAGTACCGTACTGTGAATTATTACACGATATGCTGTATATTTAGGCTCGTGCCCCCCCCCCTTTACCCCCAATAACGTGGCCACGCGAACTCAGCTCTGCCGGGCGAACCGAGCACGTCAAGGCTGCCGCTGCGACGGCTGACATCTCCGCGCAAACAGGAACAATAGAGCCCCAAACCCGGTGTGTGCGCCGGGCCCTGCGGTGAAGGGAAAGTAAAGCTACTTACTGGCAAACGTGAAAACATCGCAGGGCTGGTTTATTTTTTTTTTTTTTTTTATATATCTGAAGTCAGTCCAGTCTTCGCGGCTGCCAAGTCCACTGTCGGTGTAACCGGTTTAACGGCGCTGTCCAAGCCTCGCAGGGTTTCTCACATCGCATCACTACGTTACCGTGTAAGAAGGCGATAAAAACAACCAAGTCCTGTCCGCCTCTTCGGTTCCGTACGCTGGTGTTATAAATTCTCGTCTTCGCCTTTCAACAACCGAAGGTGTAACTGGACGTCGGCATCAAGACTTCCGAGAAGCAACATCCAATGTCCGGTAAAGACAAATGTTTCACAGTAAACCTGCGTCCACGCGCGTGACATTTGAACTTTTCTCGAGCCAATCAACGTCCCAAAGCGAAACGGGGCCTAATTTTGAGAGAGGGATTCTCCATTGTGTAATGTGTAAAACACTCACCAGACGCGTACACCTGTCGGTGTTACTCAAATGAACACAAATCAGTTTTATTTTCACGCGTTATATTTTAATACGGGAACTTTCGGTTTCCTCCTGCTAGCTTGACGCAGCTCAGTGACGTAGGGCCTCTGTCACGTGTCTTTTCTCCTCCCTCTGTCCAATTTGGGTCCGCTGTGTCTCCGTTACGTCCTTACGCACCTTCCACTTGTGTCATTTTAATGAGGGCCTGCAACCCGTGAACAAAATATGACCCAGTCTACGTTAATCCTAATGTAGTGCAGGTGTTTTTATTTAGCCTAAAAGAGTGTTGATGTCAGATCAGCTGTCTAGAAATCCTGTTGGAAATCTGGAAATGTGCTTGCAGCAGCAAACTCTCCCCACTGAAAATAAAAAATAAATCACAAAATTCCCAGGGGGACTTAAATAGCCTAGCTATACGTTTATATAGGCTTTACTGTACCTTTGATCCTCGTGTTGTAGTTCTGTTTATGGTATTTGCAACATAATGTGTACTCAGTTGTTAATTTTATTGTCTCTGTATCGTACTTCTAGAGCAAAGTTAACCTGGCCATTGAAGCTGATTCTGATAATATTCCATACGATCTAATATTAGAATGGTTGTTATGGAGATATGTTTGTTTAAATTATGCCACAGGCTTCAGGGGACTGCTGCAGAAAAAAAAAGTCAAAAGGACAGGTTGCATGTCTCTTGCAGCGCACCTCTATGGAAAATGTAGTCATGCTGTCGGCCTTGTGACACTTACCCAGCTACACCACTACACTATCTGGACAGGAGCCAAGGAAGAGGAGATCATGCGATCACTGCAATGGGATGAGAAAGGGAAATAGGTTAATCAAGGGATAGTAGTCTGAAAAACCTAGCAGCCTGCAATACAGTTTCCCAGATGCGTTAAAAAAAGGGTATCAGGCAGGTCTCAGAGATCTCTCGTGCGTGATATTCGTGTTTATTGTAGCCGATGGCAACAATTCTATGATTTTTCTGTCTAACTTTGTAGCCTGCTGCTTCTCGAAATAGGCTGCCCATGCGCTCTCCAGCATGCCTGATAACAGCTGACACGGAGAGGAGAGAAGTTGTCACAGCAGAGTTGACAGTCGTGTCCACTAATTAAAAATACAAAATAAAATTCAAAAACCCCAGAAGGAATTAAAAAACAGCACGTTGGGTGGAAAGAAACTGCATAGCAGCCCGCGGTGTAGGCTACTTTGTGTGTTTCCTCGGAGACTCCAGCATGGCCTGGCTGTGAACGTTAGTCTCGTCTGTTTAAACCAATAAGCGCTAAAGCCACACGTGCGCTCCCTGCACCGTGTCAGAAGTGCAGCACGGCCGTGCGTGCGTGCGTGCGCGTCTCGCCGTGGTCACATGTAGGCTATGCAGCGGGCTCGGGGCTCGGGACAGGGCTTTCGTGGTGCGCGCACGAGAGGAAAAACTGACGGCGGTGTCACTGCGACCTTGAAGCAAGGTCATTCGGTCTCTGCTGCAGACACTGCAATTCTGCGGAGCTGCATCATAACTGGTGCAGAGTCCGCATTATCATCCTGTTGGAGGCGAAACCGGCCATTCTATAATTCAGTAGATTCACTCAAATAACCGGAAAATTGGATTTGTTGGAAGCAGGTTGCGTTTTGATATGAACTGCAGAGTAATAGGCTATTCTAACTGTTTACACATGGCAGTGTGTAGTCGCTGGGCATATGTGTTCAACCTATGAAGAGCAGGAAGAATGGAGACACGCTGTGAATGCCAGCTGGGGTCCCTAGGGTGCTCCTTACAGCAGGTCGTGACCTCAGACAGGTGTCAGCCGACTAGCTACATAAATACCAAGACATCTTTGTGCCTGTAGTACACAAATAGCATTGGGCACTGCATCAGTGAGTCATAGATAACACATCTGATAGAGAACAGCCTCCACCTATACTATAAACACCTTGATCAGTGTATAATCTTTTTTTTTTTTGTTTCAACTAGAAACAGCGTGGTGGTGTCAGTTTGTTCTGGCCCCTGTGTGAACAATCAGAAGACTTAACAACTGCACGAGCAGATGACTTGAGTGAACCATGACAGAGAATAAAGGGAACATAAGGGATAATATTATTAATAGCAAAAGCTTAATGTCTGTATATATACAATCTTATATTACTTACTGCATTTATACTATATTCAAAGGGAAAATTCACTCTAAAACAGGATTTACATTGTGGTATATTATAATGATTATCAGTAGTAAGATCAGCATCTAGAAATATGGGCAATTGTTTGGCAAGGAGTATCATGACTTAATGTCATCAGGTCTCACAGGCCACTGAAATGACTAACTCCATGAGTGTATAGAGGTTTAGTTTATGATGTCTCAAGCACCAGAGTGTACAGCACCCATTTGTAAATTAGAAAATGTCCTCATTGTGGAGCAGCTCCAGGCTTTGTTTCTAAATGATATGATCACTGCAGTCTGTGTCTCTGCCGTTCAGCTGAAGGGAGCACTTGTGCAAAGGTGGAGTGTGCAAAATTGTAGAAATAACATATTTGGATCCTAATTTAGGGTGGATTTTCCTTTCGACTCCAGGCACAGCCTACATCAGCATTATAAACACTACCCATTATTTGCCCTCTAGAGGCAGCACAGGGAAACTACAGCAACGGTACTGATGACGTTAGAGCAGCTGAGTGTGTGTCCTCCAGTAAAAGGTCACCCACTGCCACAGCACATCATCACTGCCTGCTGACTTCCTGATCGCAATGCCAGAATGCTGCTTTTTTCCTTTTACATATACGGCAAGAACGTGTCAGATTTCCAACGGGTAGATGAACATTCACCTGTTTTCTGCTCCTTTAAAACATTTCTCATGCTCACCCTAAAAACGCGATGGCACTGGGGGACGAAAAGGCAGACTGCCCTTTGTCTAATTTCAAATCATTCAGATGGCCACTCACAAACAAATGCAAGTCAATTTCAGTCAAAGACCTTGGATGTATGAAGTGTAGGGTATAAGTTAGCCTTGGACTGTCACAGCAAGGGAAATGTGTCAGTGTATGCCATCTGCTGGTTGTGTTCAAAGACAGAACAAATCTGCAGTAATTTGCTCAGAGAGGGTAGGGGTAGTTGTAAATTAGTAACAACATCAGCTTTTATGTACAAGATATGTTGTGATATTAAGGCACATCAGATTTTCCTTTAAAAATAAAATAAAATACAGACAACAAAAGAACTGCAGCCACAAGTTTGCTGCTGCACCATGTTTGTCCTTGGTGCCATTCTCAGATTGAAACACCAAGGTAGAGTTTCCAGTGGAGTATCGCTTACATGGATCAACTGAGGGACAGCACATGCTAAAAGGTCCGTATTGACAACTTGAAGGGCATTTATACGGTACCTCCAGAATACAGTACTGCATGTGTGCTATTCAAATCCTGCAGCACATGTCTGGCCTGTCTCCACCAACCTAAACGGGTCTATAGTGCGCATTAAAGCCACATGAATGTTTTCATCCTCGCCATGAAATTCTAAGACACTTTCCTCCCTCTCTGTGCACAAAATAACGCCTGTATTTCAGTTTACTGACAAAACTCTGAGAAATGCCAAACTGCGATTAGAAACAACTAATATTGCCTGGAATGGATTTAAACCTTGGCTTATATTTCTTTCTCTCAGGCAGTGTTTTTAGCCATGCGAGAGGGATGCTAATGTCGGCTGGACTGAAATATTAAATAAGTGCAGCCTCACAAAGCTACCGGCATGTCTGTAGACTCTTAATCTTGTCTCTCTAAATATGCAATAACCTTTTGTCTGAATATAACAACTATTAAACCAACAGTATTTTCAAATAAGCTCATCGAATCACAAAGCGACCCCTCTTGAACATTTTGCCAAACAAGGTGGTCTGTTGGTGGAAATCTAGTAGGTGTTTAGGCAATAAATTAATAGCCTGCTTTCATCCTAAAAGAGGCTCATACTGCCACCTAGAGGTGTGAGGTATTTTCTTAGCTCTTTTTTGAGACTGATTCTGTGAGCAGCACATTTTCTATGGAACAGACTGGAAATCTTCCAGAATAAAACAAAGATATTTGACATGAGGAATTGAATCTGGCATGGAACCTGATACCATATTTCAGTCCGTAGATTGTCCCTATGAAGGGGCAATGTTTGCTGGGTGCCATGAAAACTGCATGCTGACATTGCTGCAATAAGTTTGGGACACACATTATAGTCAGATGCTGATTTTCAGTGGCTGAGTGATTTACTTTTGGTGTCTGGAGAAACATTTAATTGTTTGTGATTCAGCTCTCCTTAATGCACCGTATTCTACTTTTTCACATAGGAAAACTGAGCATGTGTCAATCTTAGTGCACCTTAGCCCAACGTGTGATGATAAAAATGATGTTTGTTCAACATGTTGGTCATTACCATGTTTCCCAGAAAAGCTTATTGGCCGAAACAGAATTTTTAGAAGTCAAGTACTTGTAGTAATACTCTAAACATGCTTGTAAGACACAGTTCTGCTTTTGTTTAAAAAATCTTTATTACATATATGCAGTGCAGCAGGATTAATGCTTTTGGCCATCAAAATGCAAATATTATGGTTGTACACAGTATTTAAAAAAGGTTTTGTTACGTACCCATTTAATTTTTGGCAGGATTTTAGAGTGACTGTCTCAGACCAAAGCAAACCTCTCTTCAACGTGAGCACCACACTGCTGCCTCAGGTTTCTGACCACATGTTATTTTTTTGTTTTTCTCTTTCTTGCACTATTTGCATTAGTAAAAGGAGGGAATCCTCATGTTGGGAGAGTAGTAGTGCATTTCTGTCCTGGCCCAGTAGAGAGCAGTAACTCCTCAGAAAGTAAGGGGAACATTGGCATAAAAATCACTTCACCATCTTTGATTGAGGCATACACACTCAGCATGCTAAGAGCATTAAATGCAAACCGCAAGTGGCAAAGGCTTCTGCAACATGTTTTCATCTTAAGTGTCTGTAAGTAAGCAGTACATATACACAAATCAATTGCTAAACTGAGAACTCCTGTCAGATTAACACATGTCAAATCTCTCAAGTCAATGATTGTGCTAGTAGCTTCAGTCTAAAGGCTTCAGTGGTAAATTTGGAAGTGGTTTTGGGTTTCCATTGGGCTCCTTCTTGTCAGGGTTGGAGCGGTTGATTCTGGGGCTTCTCTGTGGAACAGGTCTTCTTTGGCGTCTTCTCTTTGGCTGACGAGAGCGTGCAGCGTTGGGTTGTGTTCTATCCAGCAGAGGATCCAAGTGCAGTTTACCACTCTGAGCATCTGAAGACTCATCAATAAATGCAAGGTTCTCCCCAAAGTAGTCCAGAGGCTGAGACAAGTGGGGATCTGGAGGAGTCTCCTCCTTTTCGGGCTCTGCATTTTTTTCTTCAGGCACTCGCTCCGTCTGAGTAGCCAGAGAGTCTGTTTCTGATCCAGACTCTGATTCGTTAGAGGAGGAAGAGGAAGAGGAGTAAGATCCAGATTCTGCCTGACTCTCACGCTGCTCTTCTTTCCCCTCAGGGTCCAGGGCCCCGGTAGCTGACACACTGTGACCATGGTTGCGAGGGCCGTGGCGACGCTTTCGCCGACGACGTTTGAAAGGGTCATCAATCTTTCCTGGGATGCGAAAATCCACTGACATATTCTGGATGTTTTGAGTCCAGTCAGTGGCGTGGGCTCGAAGTTCCTCCATCTAAGAGAAAAGGATGAAACCAGAGATGATGGAAAGGGAGTGGTAGAGACAAGACATGATGAAACAGACATGAGAGACGAAGTAGTACCTCAGCTCTGGTCTTCTTAGATAGAACCCGAAGCCAGTTACCAATCATTGTCAGGATAGATGCAAAGTAGGCAAGACCCAGCAAGATCCAGAACCACACCAAAGGCTTATACCAGTGGTCACTCCCCGCATTTCCAGAATCCCCTTTGAGAAGACACAAACACACAGTGAGCAGTAGCAGTAGGAGCTTGGTTGCTAACGCACTAACGCAGAGAGCATGCAAATCATGGTGTGCGGGGTTGCAGTGTGAGCGTTAGCTTGGTGAGGTTGCGTGGCGTGTAAGACTTGTAGTGGATACCGATATTGTTGCAGTGCCCGAGCGGGGTGCAGTGCTTAAGTGGGGTTGAAGTGAACTCACAGAACCACATGCTCATATTCTGGCTCAAGTGTTGTGAGAGGACAGCGTAGGACTGTGTCTGGCTGCCTGACCTGTGTGATGATTGCCTGCCTGTATTTTATATGAATTTGCCTGAAATAAAGATGACTATTTTTTGTATAACCCTGTGTCCCCTCTTCCGATTATTGTGTGCCCCCAGTAGCAGATCTTGTGGGCAGGCACTCTACATCCTCTGGTCCAAGGCAAGGTTTATTACACACCCATTCATCCTTTTTTAGAGTCAATAAAGATTTAAGATAGCAGATATTATATAGCAACAGTGGTCCTGAAGGTCAAAACACAACATTTCACAAAACGAACCCAAGTCAATTCAGAGTTTACCCAATGGGTGTGTCATGTGGGGCGGAGCTAGATTGGATCAACAGGAGGGACGCTCTAAACTCTACGCTGCTGTGATTGGTTGTTTCGTGTCAGGGAAATTATGACACTCTGGCCATGTTTAAGGTCAGTACAGACCAAATATTAGCGAAGAGACAATTTTAGTTTTTTTTGGAATGTTTCAGGGAAAAGTTGCAGCAGTGTGAACTGGCTCACCTCAGCTACACTCAAGTCAGTTGATGGTGCCGCCAGTGGCTGGTTTTAGAATGTAAGGCACGTCACCTACAGCCAGTCAGCTTGTAGAGAAGCCAGCTGGTCATATTGACCTGCTTGTTTGTATGTTTTCGCCGTTAATGAATATTAGATATGCAACTGTAGCAAGTAAGTCACTATGACTATCCTCATTCACATTTTAAGAAACACTTCATATTATGTCCAGCTATAAAAAAAAGCCTGAAAAGCCGGTAGATAGAATGGAAGTGCAAAGAAATGCTTTGTTTGTGATAACAGTTTTGTTAGTTTTAACAAGCTGAAGTCGAGATGTGACAGGCCAGATCACACCACTGCAATCTTTCCCTGCATCGTTCTAAAACGGTTGACCCAATCTAGCACCGCATTGAATAAGCTCTGAACTGACTTGGGTTCGGTCCAATCACAAACACACAACACAAAGTGTTGTCCCTCCCTTTCTGTAATCTGAAATGTCGTGTTTTCTGAAAGGTCGTTGTGTTTTGTCAAAAATTGGTTGTGTTTTCTGAAATGTTGTGTTTTGGCCTTCAGGGCCACCGTATGTAGCAGATTAGATCATCAATAATTCATCTCTTACAAGAAAGGAAGCCCTTAATCATTTATAAGGTAAATGAAAATTGTCCGTGGTAAGTGAACTTAATGCATTACAACTGACAATTGCATTTATGGATGACTAATTAAGTCGTACCAGCAACTCATCTACAGATCAATAAAATAAATGAAAAAGCAAAAATATGCAAAAGCGAGCACAAGTCAGATACAAACAAATTGGACTGTAACAGAAACTATGTTTTCACTTCAGCTGTCTTGCACAAACAGGGAAACGTCCTGAGTACATGGTTATTGATACTGTATATTAAGGCATGTCCAGGGATTACAAGCTATCAGCAGGGTGCTGAAATGTAAAGAAACATGTAGGCTATTTAATGGGGATGTATCAGTTCACTGATTAGACATTTTCTATGACCTATGATTTGCCCCTCTGATTAGCTCAAGTTCAGCTCTGTCGCGACCTCGGGGCAAAAATAAACCCTAGTCTCATCTCTGCATACAGACAGGGCAAGGACGGATTTCGGGGCTTCGGGCTCAGCATGGCCTCCCTCGTGTACTCAAATCAATAATTCTAAGGGAAATATTGTTCTATTCCGCTACTTACAGATTGTGATTTTACTTCCAACACATATGACCAGTTTACATGATGTTATGCAATGTTCTTGAAAAAATAAAGTAATAATAAATAATAATAACCCAGTAGTATAATAATCGTTAGGCTATTTTTGATCCTGTAATTTACCTCAGAAATACTTTGAGCTCAGCACGTTTACTTTTAATAGACTATTTCATTTATAGTATCTTGTAATATTGGTAGCATAATTTTACTCAAATGAAGGATCTGACCATTTCTGGGACCAGCATGTGGCTACACCTTTGCTAGTGGTTACTCGGGTTTCAACAAGCAGGTGCCCGTTTATCATGTTCACCCTTTCCCTAAGAGAGCCTGTGCACACCACTGTCAGGGAATTTTCAAGAAGCACGCGTGTGGGTGGCTGATTAACTGTTGCATACCTGCAACATAGTCTCCAAACCCCACTGTTGTCAGAGTGATAACTACAAAGTAGGCCGACTCCAAAAGACTCCACTGCTCCACCTTTTGGAAAACCAGGATAGGCACTGCAACAAAGAGCAGGCAACCCAGCAGGATGGATAGAACGGCTGAGATCACTCGCACGATGGTTGGACTAACTCGCCATTTCTGTCAGCAGGGTGAAACAACAAAGTAGGATGAGATCAGTAAAGGGACGTACAGTGTACAGTGCAAGCAAAAAAGACACTGAAAGCTCTGTTTAGGGTCTGACCCGGAAGAGAGTCTCTATTTTGGCAACAGCTTTCCTCAGCCCAGTACCCAGACGATCTCCGACTCCAGCGAGCAGGAAACCAAACATCGGGATTCCCACCAGGGCGTAGAAAATGCAGAACAGCTGCCCTCCTTCTGTCTTGGGGGAGATGTTTCCAAAACCTGGACATGTGGGGTCAGAGGTGGAAGTTGATTTGAAGACATAGAATGTAAAAATCAGAAATAAAAACAGAGTCCAGTCACAAAAATTTAATCAGATTTTGCTTTGGTCTTACTGGTTCAACAGGACACCCACCGATGGTTGTGATGATTGTCCCTGAGAAAAAAAAGGCACTGGCCAGATCCCATTGGCTGACAAAGGTGATGTTGCTGTTGGGATCCACACCTGCACCGACAGCCTCCACCACTTCCTGCGATGGGACGGTGGAAGAGAACAGTTTAGTGGTTAGTTTATGAAACCGTTGAGTACATTAACCCATCAACTAATTCAGATTGTATACATGATTAATTTCTGACATGTTCAAAGTTTCAAAGGCACACACATGAGCAAGAGTTTCTTTGTATAAATATGAATCTGTTTATAATTTCACAATCAACTCCAGGGCTTCAGGTCCTCCAATAATGTAGATTCTATAGAAAATGCATTGTCACTGCATCAGCAGCCCACAGTCAGTGACAAAGAAGTTATTTACAACTGTGCCGGCTCCGTTCTGTCCCGAGTGTATCGAACCACTGCCAGCACAGGTAATCTAATTCCCTCATCTAATTATCTGTTTAGTGTCTGTTGGCACTTGAAGACATTTGTTAACTCTGACTTTAAAGCTGAATATGGTGAAGTTGTGATTGAACGGTCTCTCTGCAGACATTATTACTTCTAATAAATTACAAGTATATGATCACAGAGCTGTGTCTGGTTGATCATGTCTGTTTGGACTGACACCACTGTATATATCTGTCCCAACTCATTTGGGAAAATTGTTTGATTCCTAACATTCTTCAGTTCCAGTTGTGCATAATTTGAATCACTGAAGCTCGTTAGTGCAAGCACAGGCCGTATTATGCCAAGTTTAGTTTTCCATGTTAACACTTTAATGGGCTTCTTTAGCATTTGGAAGAGCTGAAATTATATTGTTATATTTTGAGTTGTGAAATTAGTTGCACTTCACAATTATTTGAGCTTTTGTTATTTTCATATGCCCATTAGTTAATTTTAATTCAATTAATTTTATTTATTCAAATGTCGCACATGAAAATTTTTTTATTTATTGGGTTTTTACACGTTGCTCTTGTTCACAACAAGTGAAATTTCAAATCAAATCAGATTTCACTTTAAAATAGAAAAATGTATGCAGATGGTTAAAAGGGCACTTTTATTAGTATCCAGAAAAAGTAAGTAATGCAAAAGGAAAATAAACCCATTGCTGTTTACTGGGTTGGACCAGTGAGCCACAGTGATCATATTGACTGTGACAGTAGGTAAAGTTTTGGTAAAGCCTTAGTTTTAATTATTTGGAATGTGGAAATGAAAGCAATTTTTACTCCTCAACTGGCTCATGTTAAATAAAAAGTAAGTATGAGGTTAGCAATGTGCACCTCAGCCTCTGTGTAGTCTGTTCACCACAGCATGGAATTTGTCTGAACAATTTGGAGCCAGAAAAAATCCATATTCTATTCTGTCAGACTGTTTAGCTGCCTTTCAGTGCTTTAATTTTATCAAGCAACACAAGGAGAAATAGAGGGAACTACTAGCCACAAGTGAGAGCAGGCAGTGCACTTCAGTTTTGCATGGCAGTATACTGACATATCTGACAGGCAGCCACAGTAACCACAAGTGACCATACATTTAAGTACTTTATAAGTTTTTGTGTGTGCCTCTGAAAAATAAAGATGATCTTTCATATGGTAGGCAAATGAAAAATGCCTTTTTACAACAATAAATGTACAATGATAAAATTAGATTTTAGGGCTGTAAATAGTAATTATTGTCAATATCAGTTCATGTGTTTATTCTTTTTTCAGATTGTTTAGTCAATAAGATGTCAGAAAATACTGACAAAATGCCCATCATAGGCTCCCAGAGCTCCCAAAAATGCAAAAGCGGACCGTTAATTAAAACAGAAAAATAACCTCCTATTGCCCAATGTTAGCTGGGATTGGCTCCAGCATCCCCCGTGACCCTTCGGGATAAGCAGTATGGATAATGAATGAATGAATGAATGAATGAACCTCCTATTGGAGAAGCTGGAACCAGCAAATGTCTGTCTTTTTTGCTTGACAAATGACTTAAACAATTAATTGATTATCAAACGTGTTGACTATTAATTTTCTGTCGATAGATTACACAATTCAGCTATAATAGATTATTCAGTTTCATCTGTCTCACTTGCAGTTTTCTAAGTTAATCAGTTTTTATGTGTTAGGGTTAGAAAATGATCTACTATGCATTATTTTCTGACATACAGCTGGGAGCACCAGCATTGAGGACTGGCTAGACCACATAGTCACACCTGCACGCCAGCTTTGCCACGGCCATCACAACATGTATATGTAACATTAATAGCCAGTGGTAGAAAATGTACGACTGTACAAGAGTGGCATCATGTGGTGTATGACATGACAGCTCACATTGCTAAAGTTGAGAACACATCGTAGTAGGAAGGAACTTTGAATCTATTGAAGACCTGTTGAAGCATCGGCTGACACTGGTTCACTGGTTCTACATTTTGATATACAGTCAAGTCATTTAGTTCTTATAATGTATTTTTATTATTCTAATAATGTTGAAAATTCTACTGGAAGCTTTTGATCTTGAACTTTTGAACGAACACTTTGTATTAAAATTTTTGAAATTTTACTCAACAAGACTGAATTTAATCATTAATTCTTGTTGCTTTAATCTATGTGTGTTTAAGTGTTCAATATTAAATAAATAAGTAATTATAAAATACCGGTAGTCACATAAATACATTGTGTAACGTAGACCTTTTTCATATTTTTTTAAAAAGTCTGTTTTTATGTCATAGTGGCTTTTTTTATAATGTCACTTTTTATTTAATAATGTCACTTTTCATCACAGTGGTGGCTCTTAAGCTAGCACGCTCAACAACTGCTACCAGATATAGCCAGTTATCTCCTGTTAGCTCAAGCAACAACAATGTCAAAGGCATTCTGACTCAAATTTCTAGCTACTGCTTTAAATAAACACAGTACACAGACTTAAAAGCTGTCTGCACTTGCTACCTACCTAGCTGGCTAGTACGACATGTGAGCGTGGTTTATTACTCAGCATCAAAGTGACGAGACAATGTTGTTGCCAGCTAACATTACTGGCTACTTTTAGAATCTAAAAATGCTCCCCAGAGAGAGACGCACAATGCTGTAAAGAGCAAAAAACCAGTCAGTCTTCCTCGGTGGTCACTCTGACCAACAGGAGTTAGCTAACACTGCTAACGCTGGCTCTGCAGTTTGATAGTGAGTAATAGAGTAAGCTCACGTGCCAGCCTTGCTAGTTAGCCGGCTAGGCAGGTAGCACGAGAATCCTTGTCAAGCTAAAGTTAAGGTTTAAAAGCTAAAGAGGTTTATTTAATATGCAAAACAAAATAAACTCCCATTAAACTCCTTTAATACATTTTCAATAATTCATTCTTTCAGTGTTTTTATTTAAGCCGTAAACAGGACGCACTAAAGGAATGTGCCAGATCTCTTATCATCTTCCTTTAAATAACCAAAATCAAGTTGTGGCCCTGCTTGACTAAAGGACCGCACCGTTTACTTCTGTCATGTATCTCAGTCTCGTCAACCTTTTTGCAATTGTCAGCCACTGCGTGTCACTTTGCAGGCTAAAACGGTAATTTACAACTTTCATTCTGGACTGAGGACAAACATGTCAGGACCACAGCACGGAGGACAAACATGTCAGGACCACAGCACGGTTGCCAACCCAGCTCGTAACGCTCAACCTATGCACGCATCAGCTTTCATGCTCTTAAACACACACTAGAGCTGACCCGTCCATACATAGCTGCTCTGACTACACCTGTTCTCTGAGCCACAGACGTGCTGTGCTGCATAGAGCGCTTCACTGACCAGCACCTAACTATATAAATCTGAAGGGCCACCCTGAGGACCCACTGAACTGATTGAATAAGATGAGATGTATTGTCAGAGTCAACCAAGTTCCCAATGAATATAAAATGTGAAGCAGAGACAGATGTCTGTCAGACACCAGGCCAAAATGTATTTTTAGCTACAAGAGGTGGTCAGTTGCTAAGCTTCAGATCCTCTTTGGAGTTTATGTATAAATGACAACAACCTCTGGCAGAGTCACTTTTGCATGTTGTGTGTCTGACAGAAGTAGATAACTGATAGTAAGAAAAAGGTAAACACAAAATGTCACCTGACATTAATATTCCCTAATTATTTGCTTCTATTTTTTTTACATATTAATGTCATGGCATTTCAGCTTTTTTGAGTACACAAAGTAGCTAAAAAGTATTTTTGCATAACAATGAAAGGATTAAATACTGCAGCATTTTCGTCGGTCGCAAGCTGTGTTCAGATAGCTTTTCAGTGGTTCCCAACCTGGGGGTCAGGACCGCCAAACGGCTCCGAAAATAAATCTTTGGGATCACAAAGTGATTTAAATGATAAGATGGGGAAAAACACTAAACCTTTTTTTGTGAATTTCTGAATATATTTACCTTGTCCGGCCTGTAAAAATCCTTAAAATGACATGATCTGGGAAGGAAAATCACTGTTTGGTATAACTGCTCACAACTCATCTCAAGGCCATGACCTGTGATGAGACATTACAAACAGATATTGTTTAATTTGAAGGGGTCACATAACAAAAAAGGTGGGAACCACTGATTTAAGTATCACAAAATTGACACAAAGGTGGTTACGGTGTGTCACTAATATGTTCAAGTCCATTTATAGACTGAGAAAACAAGAGGAAGAGGAGCTTGAGCTCATCTACACACCATGATGCCCCCGCCCACTGGAAATTATAAGGACAGAAGGGGACAGTAGCTTGGCTGACCTAGAGATGCTACATCGTTGATCGGTGCTTGTTTATCTGTTAAACAAATATTCCAATCGAAAAGCTAGACATGAGTGTCTCTTGTCATGAGTAGATCTGCTGTACCTCTATAAGGCTCTGTAGGTTTTCTGGGCCCACGCAGCTGAAGTTCAACAAGAATTCCCGGCGCGTGTCCTGCAGCTGCATGTGCTTGCCCTCCTCTCGTGGAGCCTCCAGGGCACGGAACACCACAGCTCCCAGCACCAGGTAGAGAAGCACCCCCGTGAGGATGCCGAGCAGGGTGGAGCGGCGCATGGCTACACCTCCACCCAGTCCAAACGCAGGCTGCGGTTTCTCTCTGCCAGCCTCAGCGCTGGTGTGGCCTGGATCCCAGCTGCTGTAGCTGGAACATCAGCAACCAGACGAACACAAGGGTTTCATACTGACCACAGCGCCAGACAGCAGCAACTCCAGCTGCATACACTCCTGCAGCAGCCAGCCTATTAGCTGCACGTGAGGCATTAAATGAACTCAGGCCTCACCCCACTGCTGACACACAGCAAATCCAACATCCAAGATAAAACACCCGTCACGTGACCCTACCTGTGACACTTTGAACTGATATTTATAAAAATGTAATGATCCATGCCATCAATACACAGTAGTTGAGTTTACCTGCTAATCCGCCTTAGTTGCCCACGCCTTCGTCTTTTCCAGTCCCTCTTCGCACCAGGCCTGAGAATGGACTCCCTAGATCCGTAACCACTGGGGAGCCCGTCCACCTCACACTCTGATGGCGGGGACACTAGATAAAAGCAGGGATGTGTTTTCAAATGCAGATCAGCATTTACAGCATTTAAGCCAATGACTCTTAGTAAGAGATGCAACAATGCGTTTGCTTTCTGAAAAACACAAACGCTGACATTAATGAGGACAATCCTCGATGACAGGCAACAGTCAAGGTGAAGCCATCAGGCGTGGCAGTGCCGCACGCAGAGTTGCTAATGTTTTGGAACCAAAGCCACCTGTTGTTCATTTGTCTTAATTTGTCTTACACAATGCCTGTACCCATTTTCTAACCATATGCACCATGTAAGCCTTTAGTGTGTGATGAGAGAAGGTGCAGCTTGGTTATTTCATTCACAACATTGGAGGAAGAAAAGGGGGATGTCCAGCTGTGGATGAAAACGATGCCCCATTGCAGAGGAAGATTTATTTCCTGGTCAGCAGCTGGAGAAGAAATATGGTAAAGTGCAGGTATTAAACACAGCAGATACGAATTCCAGAGATCTTTGTAAATGTTAGAAGAAGCAGAAGCCTTAAATGAGTGATGCCCAGCTGTGAAACCTGTTTGGGTGTGGGTGGGTGTTTAAGAGGGAGGGGTTTTAGCATTTGGAACCAGTAGGCCTGCCACTTCAATCTGCATTACAGGACTGCCAGAACAATAAAAAAAAAAACAACAAGCGCCCGTCTTCTAAAGTTCGGTGAGTGCAGCTCTTTAGTCAGCAGATCCGTTGGTCTTGATCCAAAATTAGAGCAATAAACTGTCACACGGTGATACCAAAATATACACTTGCTCCAAACAATTTTACAGCTGCTGGGAAGCCATATAAACGTCTTTGTGGTGGACAGCTGCACTCTGTGAAAAAGAGATTGTCCACTTACTAAATTGAGCACATTTCAGCCAGAGGTTAGCAGTGTATGCAACACTTATACCTATACTGGCACAAGGTTACTTTTAATTCCTGGTTATGGCGTACTTTTCATGCATTTGTAAAACAACCATGAAAAAAATGAGACCGGCACAACGATACATGTGAGATTGTCCGCGTGAGTAACACTGTACCTGTAGTTCGTGAAGTACTTAAAGAAAACAATGGTCCACATTTTTTGTTTGACACCAAATACATTGTTGTAGCATATTCTGGCCCTACTACACAGTTAAAAAGAGCATCTGAATGCACAAAATGCTCATCCAACATGTACCAAACAAGATGCATTACACTGAACCATCTAATATGCAGTTTATCCACCTCAGACTGTAACACAGAATGCCAGACGGATTACGCACCACTAGGCAAAAGGAAATTGTAATATGGCTTGCATCAAGTGCCAACACTGCTGCTGCCTCTGCAACCGAGCCATGGCCATAGTGATCCCATTTTATTACCACTTAGAGTCCCCTCGGGGTCCGTGAGATGTATGGTATTGACCAATGCATCAGACAGTCCAGCCTTACCTCAAAATGAAGAGTCATAAGAATCCAGAGTAGCAGTCGCCTCATGCAGTGTTTCATGCGTCCAGGCAGCCGCATACAGGGAGCGAGCGTGAGTGTGTGTGAGTGTCCGAGTGTGGGTGAGGAGGGAGGCTGTTGCTGAGCACACAAGAGAGAAACAGATACTCAATCAAAGAGAGCGAGAGAGAGAGGGGGGGGGG
>JAVQJF010079839.1:0-32659 GCA_036023855.1 Gadopsis marmoratus | reverse complement strand
ACACCAAGAAAAGTTGGCATATTACAAGGTCATTTCCAAAAACATTGAATGGCTATTGCAGAAATTCTGTCCATGAATGAGGTAAAAAAACAAAAAGAGCTTTTATTTCATTAAAATATTTGGGATCATAGCTTTGAGCACATCTCTCTCATGCTATTTATTTTACAGATTTACAAAGGATGATATACAATCACAGGCTTTGAAATTACTTCTGAACGTCATTTCGCATGCTGACACATTTATCTGTGTGTGTGTTTTCCCATCCTCATGTCTCTCCTTCCTCTGGCCTTTGATGTGCTCTTAAAGTGGCTCGCTCTCTCTCTCTCTGCTTTCCCTCTCACTTGACAATTGTTTATTAGTTTTGAAATGGTCTTAGAGGACTTTGTGCATCTTTCAGTGGCATACTTAAAGAGAGAATAACTGGCTTTGAAACAAAGAGAGAGGCAAACGACAGGAAGTGGAGAGGAGGCAAAAGAAAATGAAGCAGCGCACTGCAGTAAGCTGTTTATGACTTCATCTGGGTTATTATGGTGCGGTTTGCTACCTGGACAGGCAGGCCTGACAAAGGAATGGCTAAACAGAAGGCATGGAGAGCAAGAGACGAGAGAATGACGAGAAAGCAGTGAAAGAGAGAAGGAGCAGAGGAGGAAAAGAAAGACATACAAGGAGAGAACGAGTAAAAGACATGCCAGACCACCCAGGTGTCCTGCTCCTCACTGGATTGAGACAGACTGGTTTCTGGTTGGTCCATCGCCAGCTTCAACTTTGATGCTGTGAGTCAGCATCCACAGGACATGACATGTATGTTGTATCCTCATGATGGAGTCCAGTCCTGCGTCGCTTCTATTCATTGCCCTTACGTTCAAACATGCAGAGAGTCTTGTACTGCAAGAGACTTGTTTAGCAAGTTCAGCCGGAGTAAGCTCCATCGTAAGTTTCAACACAAGAGAAAGGAGGTCCCCCATTTGCTGTTCCCCTCTGAACAGCCAATGAAAATGTGCACTTTTATCTTTCCGGCCCCTCCTGCTTGGGTAAACATGGAGCAGGAATAAGCACAAAATGATCGCTTTAACTTCAATGTTTTCATGCCTGATAAGCTTGCATTGCATTTGTGCATTGAAACACACACACACACACACACACACACACACACCCGAGTACACATCCTACATTTCCCATAATGCAACTTCAGCCCAGTGCCTGTAGGAAAAATCTAATGGCAGTGCATTGCATTCATGTGCCGTTGGATTAATCAGAAAAATTACTTCCCGACTGGGGAACGCCTTACGTCGGAACAACAACTTGGATAGTACCTAAATTCTGGTACACGACGTGCTGAAAGTTGATCAAAAGTTGGTCAAAAGCAAATGTTTGGCTGATGGTAAGAATCTTTTTAATTAATTCACGTATAGCAAATCGACTTTCTGTAAACAAGTCAGGTAAAGCAAGATATTAGTGGTTTATGGAAGGTACTGGTGCAGCAACAAGTCTGGGAACAAATCCCCTGTTACGAGTTAAAAACACAGAACGACTTACCAACTCGAGAAATGGGAGCATCCGAGGAGCACGTGAATGCAAGAATTAGCGTGCCCTACATGTTGCAAGGTGGAAAGTTAGGCTGCAGAGGTCAGGGAGGCGGGTGGACTTTGCTTTGCATCCAGTCACAGACTTGCAATTAATAAGTGCTTTATTTATTAATCTTACACACACTCTACCCCAGAACATGTCTAAGTGGTTTAGTTGCCTAACCTTAACCACAGCCTAACCGTAGTTTATTTGCCAAAACCAAGGTCTTTCCCTCACATTAACCATACCGTGGTCGCCATGTGCAGATATTGTAGAGAGCAAGATGTTTTCAAATTTTTACAGGGGTTAATGCACCATCAGTGAGTCACAAGTCAACGCTCTAATAAAGGCATAAAATGCACAAGAAGAGCAATACTTAGAGTAATAATATTAACCTTAATTCTGCAACAGTCTAAAATAATATAGAGGAATTATACCAACTAAAAACAAGTACTGTATGGAGGACTATTTACAGGTGTTCACTTATTCTGGCTCATTGAACCTCTGCCCTGGTTGAAGCTGGGTGGGGCTAAACCACGTTACATGTGCAACAAAGCTAATGAAGCGTGATGCAGATGTCAATCAAGCACAGTTTAAGAGATGAAAGTACACCAAAATGTACTGTGTACAGTAAAGTTACAGTAAGTTGCTATGTTATCATCTGGTCAATCTGGCATCATGAATGGCTTTTTAACTTGGCATAATTGACATGAGGTGAGCCAATCACATAGGTTCCACCTTTCAAACGACCCAGTCAAGGTTCAAAGTTAAACACATTTCACTGGACGATGACGAAAACAAATCTCCAGATCAGGTCTGTAACCTCTTATTTCGCTCATCCTTCTTCCCTGAACATCCTTCTTCCTTGGCTTTCTCCTGAACTCTGTCCCTCACTTTCCCCTCTTCGTTATACCCTCTTCTGTCTGCTTTTCTTTCTCTCATTCCCCTTTTGTGTCCCTCTCCGCCATCCAGCCTTTCCCCATCCCTCTTCCCTTCCCATTCCTCTTCTCTGCCATCTTCCCCAAGTCTTTCCACTGATCATGTTTCAGCTCTGCCTCAGCCGTGGCGGTGGCTGTCCCTTATCGGCCTGCAAAGAGGCTAAGAAAGCAGTGTGATGTGGGATCCTTATAGGACTAGATGTTGTAATTGCCTAATTGCTTTTTTTCTCCCATCGTAGGGTTCTGCTTTCTGTCAGGCAGGCAGGAGCCCATAAACACTGGCCAGCTATTCCCAGCATCTCCCTCAATGTCACCGTTTTGTGCAGTGTGATTGGCTCAACTTAGAGCCAGGGCCTATTGCTCATTGGCTCCTCCCACGATGAATAGCCCCGCTGACAGCCAATGGGGCCACAGCAGGGTGAGAAGGGTGAGCGAGAGAGTAAACAGCATTTTTCTGGAGTCAGGGACATGCAGGGCTCTCTTTGTTGGGAATTCCAAGTAATGTTTCAAGTTTATGTTCCCAGGAGACCTAAAGGCGTTACGAATTGTACCTCAGTGATATGATAGTTAACCATTAATGGTAACAACAGCGAGATTTGAGCCTCTTGTATGGCTGGCTCACTCGTGCACACAAGTAATACGTTCTATGGCATTTTAAGCAACAACTACTCCTTAAACTTTACAGGAGACGGAGAGATTGGAAGTTGGAAGGTGTTACGTGAAGCCTGTGGCCTAGAAACAGGGCATAAATCAGGGCAAAGTCTCTACTTCTCTCTCTATCTCCCTCCTCCAACACTCCCTCTACTCGCACACTCTCACTTCATCCAAGGCCAAGCAATCTGTCTGCCGAGGCAGCGAGGGCTGAGTGAGAGAGGAAGAGAATTGTGAGAGAAGAATGCCTAATATTGGCCATCTCAAAACCATCCTTTACCCCCCTCTGTCTTCAGTCCATACATCCGGCTGGAAATCCCCGTGTAATAGATATTCTCTCTCTTTCTCTCTCTCGCTCTCTCTCTCTTTCAGACTGTCTGTCCTCTGTCCATCTCTATTAGCTTTAATGAAGATAGATGGGAACTTTGTATTATGTTCACGTGGTCATCAATTTCAAACCATTCCACTGGCGACGGTGCACAAGTGCACAGGACTAAAGCTGGAGTCAGGTGGCGACAAAGAAGAGGGAACGTGACACAGAAATAGGCTGAGAGAGGGAGAAACACATGCACAGTGCCGCTGCACCTTTATCAGCAGAGCCACACGCTAATCAGGGGAGGAAGCCTTTAGGCATCCTGTCATGGAGGCAAATGCACACAGGAAACAGGCTGGTACAGACAGGAAGCCAGCGGCAAACACAACAACAAGGCTCGCACAGTCCTGAACGCCTGCTTATTGTAAACTACTGATACACAAACAAACAAATCACCCGAAAGACAGCCGTGCGTCTGTGTGTCTGCCGGTCTGTAAGTACGTGCGGAGGCAGTGGGCTCGGTGACACCAGAGAAGGGGAGCAGGATATGAGAGTGGGACCGGAAGGTTTAACCAGAGGTAAATCTCTTTATTAGACCGACGATGGATGTTTAAATTTAAAGAACATTAATTCACTAAAAATTTAAATTTTTATTAAAATGCATTATAACACACACATACAGTATACATTGCCCGATGGCAAAGGATCAGCTCCAGCCTCTGGGATAAGTAGCTACAGCTAATGGATAGATGTGTACATAGGTGGACATACACAGGTTCCAAAATAAACTTTTTTCTCCATCTGCCGATGTCTGGTAAGCCGAAGAAGTTGACCTAACATAAAACTGCAAACGATGCAATGTTAATTTTCTTTTAAACCGTTCTTCCACCGTGCTCTCCGTTTCTTCTTTTAGTTGATCTAATCTTGCAACGTGCCGCCACAGGTTTGCACGCTCTCTTTGCAGTTAGCCCGTGCTTCTGCAGTACTGGCAACGGTAGTGTAACCGTAGCAACAGCGGACAGCGATACATTAGTTGACGCTCACATCTGTATCACCAGTGTGCAGAATCGATGCAAAACAAGAATTTAATAAATTGCGCCGTAATTCTGGTGAGAAGGCAGACCAACTTGTAAAACGTAAATGTACAGTATATTTTTTATTCATGAGACTAATCTTGCACATCTCGGGTCATTCAACATTATAGTTGCTTAAAGGACCAGTGTGTAAGATTGAATATAATATTCGTAAGTATGTTTTCACTTTAAATCTATAGAGGCAGCGGGTCCACTTCCACTGAACCTGCCCTGTTGCTACGGCAGCCCAGAATGGACAAACCAAACACTGGCTGTAAAGAGGGCTCTTCACACTTCACCCTACTGGCACAACAAGGCAACACTCCAAGTGATAATTAGACCCACTCTGAAATGGTAATGACCGTACTGCAAAAATAGTTAGCTTATATTATGTTTCTATTTATATTATGCTTTAATGACTATATTATAGAAATAACTGGAAGTCCTATATTCACCTCCCACACCAACAATAAAACATTCTTTAGCCAACTGGAATAAAGATACACAGAAGATAACATGTTTTTTTTACCGATGTAATATCTGTGAAAAACATGTAATTGCGTTTATTTTTCAGAGTCTGCTAAATTTCCTAAAATACTTTCTCCTGCAGTTTTTATGATGTAAAACATGATCCGAGTTACTGAGTAACCTTGGATCCATTCAGGTCCACTTACACATGTTGACACACACACATCCAACACTCGAGGCAGGCAAACAAGACCCCGCCCAACATGATTAGGCTGAGTATAACTTTGACCTGGTTCAACTCAGGTCCCGGGTCTGGTCTCGGTTCCTCAGAACCAGCTTAGTTAGCAGTGATCTATCAGAGACACAGAGGATTTTGTTGTTGGCTTCACAGTGTCTGAGATAAGGCTTCTGACTGCACCTGCTGTCGACCTCTCGCACAAGTGTGCGTTCATGTTAGTGTGCGTGTTAAATAGAGGGCGCCCAAGGAGCGAGACCTCTTCCAAATCTTCGGTTCTTTCCTGTATTGTTACTGTACACACGGACTCTAATTTGATAGCTACATATGATAAAAAGGAATATCACCCTCGCACACATCACACACATGCACCTTCATGCTGAACGGCGTATCAAGATTTGTGGTATTGCACCATAAACCTCGTGTGACAGACTCGCCCTATAAAATTCAAACACACCCGTGTACAGTGGTACACATTCACCACGCACGAACTCAGCCATTGACACTTTCTTCCACCTTATTATCGCACACTGTCCCTCTCACCCCAGCCTGTTCCATCTTGCCGGGGTTTGAAATATTTATTCTGCCTCTGTGCTTGTTTGACATCCCAGGTTTATTCATCACTCTGGGTGGCCTGCGCTGCGCTGCCAGCTCCTGATGCTCTCTCGCTGGGCTACAGAGAGGACACTACATCATTCTCAGTCACACTAATATGTACACCAACTACATCAGTGCTTTTTACAGCTCAGCAAGCAATTCAAAGGGATTGAAATTGCCTGTCACATTTGTATTTGGTCCAGTCAGCTAATAACATTCCGCAGGGTGGATGTTACTCCTCAAATGGAGGAAGGCGAACCTCTTCCTCTGACTTTGGTTTTATAATTGTAAATTGTCACCCGCTTTCCTGATGACAGAACTTGGTATTTACTTGGGTGGTCCATTAATCACAGTGTTGGTGGTTTGATCCCCGGCTCATCCTGTCCACATGTTGAAGTGTCCTTGGGCAAGATCCTGAACCCCAAGTTGCTGCCGATGTGGCGGCCCAGAGCCTTGCATGGCAGCTCCACCACCATCGGTGTGTGTGAGAATGGGTGATTGACAGGCACTTTGTAAAATGCTTTGTCCGTTAGGGTAGATGCACTACGTGACTTGAACCAGCTTCAAACATTTTACAGTGTTGGTATAACCACAGTCTTAACCATGCTCTAGTTGCCACAGGTAGATATTGCATAAAGAGAATGTTTTAAAAATGTTTTCCAATCCCGGGCTTTACTGAAATGTCCAAAACCAACGTTCTCGTTATTAGGAAAATGGCTGGGGTTGTGATTGTCAGTGAGACTGGCAGCACTGGCATCCATTTCATATTTTAATGTTAATATTGAAATATAATAGACCATTAATGATTCAATTTGTATTTTTTGAAAGACCAACTGGCTAAACGTTAAAGGTGCCTATCGTAGCAATGAAGCCACAGATAATCACCTGACGCTGCCGTTACCTTGACCTCTGCAGAGGTTGTAGCATCTTTCAGCTCATTGTTTTGTTTTTACAGTTCGGTTCAATCTCACTTCTCTTACCAGCGTCAACAGGCAGCTTTTGTTGGTGAAAACGTTCTAAATAGAAAACCCCACTGTACACTACCTGCCCAGCGCAGATATGCAGACAGACAGAGTTAGCAACAAGCTGGTGAACACGGAGGAATATGTAGCAGGTAGGGAGACAGATATCTTTTCCAGCAGTTGGTGGACTTACAGGTGGCCAGAAACATGCCTTCAAATGAGCAATAATGATGCTCCGTGTCTGCTGGACGTTTGGCAACAGGTTAACCATGAGGCCATATTCAGACCAAATCATGGTAAAAACACCAGTCCTTCCAATAAACGAGGGCAGTGCATTCAGGCTGCGGCGGGGGAGGACCACAGGGGGTGCCCAAAAAAAAAGCAGCGGTCCTGCAGCAAAACGTTAAGTCTGAATCAACTTTTGGAGAATCGCAATGTTGACCAATCACCAGACGAGGAAACGTCAGGTGAAGAAGAACTGTGTTTACTGTGTAGCGTTGTAGCACTGAACTGTGAAGATGGAAGAGACTGATCGACCGCCACCGGGATGACTGTACATCAGCTGTTCCACCCTGCCGCGAGGAAGTGCAGGCACTTGGCATTGATTCGCTCTTCAGGCTGCTACAGTCAGCGTGGCCGTGTAGTGACAGTCCTGCCCCACCGAAGCGCCTGATTTGGAGTGTGGCCTCAGAACTGACGGGGTGAAAATGCCAACAGCTTGTTTCCAGTGTGGAGAAACAAACATCAGTTGATGCAGCTTTAAACTTCAATTTTCTATAAACAAATTCATATTTTTAAGCTAAACTAAAAATAAAAAGTTCATTCACGAGACAGAAAGAGGCAAAAAAAGGGGAGGGAATCACAATCACAGTGAAAGTAACTGCACCTTTGTCACTGTGCATCGAAACGTAAGCACGGCTCCGGCAGACATACACCACGCTGACATTAAGATGTTGACAAGTTTGTATGGATTCATTTTGCATGAAACAAACATTTATTTTATAGACATGTCTAATATTTTGCTCCCTTGCCATCCCTGTGTGAATGAAGGCTCAGCCATCATGCCCCTTTAGTCTTCCCGTCCAAGTGGATCAAGGACCCAACACAGCAGCCAGACGTTGCTCACCTGGATCCATTATCTACGTATTTGATTGAACCACCAGGTATCGTTAGGCTAAGTGTTGTTGTAAATAACCAACCCGTTAATAGCCAATTGTTTGAGCTAGGCTAGCTCGACACGGCCTTGGACCTTGAAGAAGGATGCAGGTCTTATGTACACTGGAGTAGCCACTCGCGCACCAAGGCTCCACCTTCTCAACAAAGCTCTGCTTTATGGACATTCTGCTTTAGGTTCCCACGCCCATGTCTGAGTCCAATGGCCAAGGTTTAAGGACACGTGCACGGAAACACCCGCTGAGACACATGCACCAGGGACATGTGGGCACAAGCAGTGTGGGAAGCATGAGGCTGGTGGAATGGAGAGGCCTCAGTGCTGCAAGAATTTCCATGTGTACGCACTCACACCGACACGCACACAACCTTATCTGGAGATCAGCAAAGAGGCCTGGCTGACTGGTGGGCAGAGAAACTCTTCACACCCTTATTTGATGAGGTCGTTCACTACAGCCAGAGAAGAAGCTGGCTCGTGTTGGCACTGGAATGGTCAGTCATGAATAGTTACAGATAATTTATCCAGCCGATTTGTGGGCTGTGGTGTTAGCTGTACTTATCCCTTAATAGGCTAAATGCAGGTGTCAGTATATGTACAAAGACAGTATATATAGAAAACATAACAGAAACAAAGCCTCTTAAGCGCCACTGTAAGCTTTTTAACGGACACTCCTACAAGAGCCGCCTGCATTGCCTCTGAGCTGTGTCTAATAGAAGCAGTGCGTATATTTTTTATATGGCTCACACTTGCCACTCGCCGCCGCCGCCGTGTCCTTAGTGAAAGATTTCCCCAACCTGAGTGAACCTGTCAGAGCCGCTGGGCCTCACTGTGCTGGACAGATTTATACTGTCGACCATTTAGAGCTATTACAGTGCCTCCCTCACAGAAATGCTAAGGGTCCATCAGATTCATAGGCAGCCATTAATTCCCAAAGTGTCTGGTCGTACGCTGCTCTGCCATGCTCTTCTCCCCCTGGTGCCTGACATGGAGAGAGCTGCATAAACATTTATGCAGCAGTATTTTTTAAAGGCCCTCTGCAGTGTCTTGTAAATCTGCCCAGTGCTTTGATGTCTTATCAGCTGGGTGTGTGTGTGTGTGTGTGTGTGTCTAACTATTGTTTAGGTATGCATAAACACCTTCCGTGCACACTTCTTGCTGCTCATCATAAATTTAATCAAGTTAGAATTTTATAGGATTCAATTTCTGTCCCCAACAGAAAGAATTGCGGCTATTAAAAAAAATTTAAATAGCAGAAATAGACTTCTGACATAAATAAATATCATTTTTTATCCAGTTTTATCCCGAATTAAGCTCATGCCTACGATGAAAAGCACATGTTTATGCAACAGTCATCTGTGTCCCAGTAGCTGATTGGTTAAGGTGGATTCCACACTTTGACTCCCAGCTGGAGGACCTTTGTTGCATGTCATGCCCCCCCTCTCTCCCCACGCTTCCTGTTTCTGGAAATAAGGGCAAAAATGCCGAAAAACAATCTAAAAACAACTCATGGAAATTTGACTTGTTGGATGGTTTTCACACAGTAGCGACAAAATGCAGGTTAAGTCATAGTGAGGTGGCCGATGTGTCCATCAACAGCGATGCATCCCATAATTAGGATCATAGAAGGTTTAAATGGAGGTCGTAAAATGATTTCTTATAAATAACAACAGAGTTTTGTTTGAAATTTTTGGCTATAGCAGAGCCCACTGATGTGCTCGTCATGATTTATCCTTTGCTGCATTAATTAGTTTTGTATTCCAAGTCTCTATGTGAATGTTTAGTTACTGGCTTTTCACGTGACATGTCTCCTCCACAATGAATGTAAGAAGAAAAGAAAAGGTGATAATGCATCCTGTTGGAGTGTCCTTGAGCAAAACAATGAAGCTCGTACCTGCTAACAGTTATTTAGTCTTTAATTTGCACTGCTGCCATGCATGTCGCTCAGGACAAGCTTAACTGTGATTTAAGCTCCGGCCTACACAGGAAGAACAGGCCATCCGTTGTGCCGCCGAGACAATACATTAACTGAAGATTTTGCTAAGACACATTCTCCCTTTGGGAATGTTTCCTCTGGAAACCACAGATAATTAAAGCCTCCCTTTGCTCCTGGAAATAGAGTCAATAAATTGAAGTAGTGAAACCAAACAAAATATCCAAACATTTTCTTAATATTCCCAGCGTCTGTCTGATCAGTGCCCTCTGGACGTATCGCCTCCTCAACAGATTTGTTAAAAGCTGTTTATGTAACAGAGAGAGAGCGAGTGAGAGACTCCAGTGATTTACAGGCCTGTGAGTGTTTTAGTGATGGCTGGTGCAGGTCAAGGTAATGATCATAAATAAGAGGTGCAGGAGAGGAGAGGAGAGGAGAGGAGAGGAGAGGAGAGGAGAGGAGAGGAGAGGAGGAAGGGGGGGGGGATGAACGTCATAACAAGTCTACGGACGGGTTCAAATTCCTGCAGCTCATGGGTGTCGTAACTTACAGCACCCTGTGTTGACCCAAAACGCTGCTCACACCGAGGTGGAAACATCTGCAGATACTCATATAGTGCCGTCGCTTCGTGACATTTTAGGGAATAATCTGCAGCAACATGTCACCGAATCTGAAGTGGCACCAGGTGTTTGCCAGTTCAATATATCATAAGCATTTACAAAGTGGAGATTTATGCATCAGTAAAGTAAAACATTGATTATAGCCACTTTATAAATCATATGGCCTCCTAAAACTGTCATCTTTGGATATTGTGTCACAACTTGACGTGATGCTTCAGTTGGTTTCTTAGTTGACTGGTTCTCTAACAACAGAATCACACATTTCTAAAATCTACAAATGCAGTTTAAATGTGCTGTATATATGTAGCTGATGCATTTCAGTCCTGCTAATTATATTGTGGGCATTGTAATGTTTGTAATGGCTTTTTTTAATATGACCAGAGTGTCCTGCTTTTGTTTCTATACACTGCAAACACTCTATTTCTAAGTGAGTTCTAATATTATAATCTTATATTTACATTTAAAATCTAGTCACGACCTCCAGTTTGCTTTGACGCTTATTTTAAGCTTTAAAGACTCAAGACAAAAACTTCTTTTTTCAAGATGTGGTCTTTTTGTTAGCAAGCGTAACATGTTGTTAATAAGTACTAAACACAAAGTACTATGAACGCTGATCTGAATGTTAGTATTTTTGTACTGGAAGTATTGGACAACATGAAAGTTTGACCTGGTGATATTGTTACACGAAAAGTCAGAGGATCACCAAAATCATTGAGGTTCATCCGCTGGAGAGCAATCCAACAGTCGATTAGATATTTCAGGCAGGGCCAAAGATGTGGACTCACTGATCGGCATTGGCTTGTCTAGAGCCACAGCAGCAGCAGGTACTTTGTGAACTGCTGTTTTAAGACCTGTGGTAGCTGGACGTCCTGACTCATTTTAAAAAGTGAAGCTCACTTACTGCACCGCCAGCCACGTGTGCTTGTTTCAAGCAAAGGAAAGCTCATTTCTAAAATGTTTTCACTTAAATTTGCAGCGTACTCTGTTAAATGTCTCAGTAACAGTTTAAACCAATTTCTTCCACGAGCAGATTTAACTGAACGCCTCAACCCAGACAAGCAAACACACTCACACACTCTCACACCCACGTTCATACGCTCACAGACTTAGCTACGGTCTGCGTTATTGTACCCGAAAGCCCTTGAGACAGACTCACCCTGTAAAATACACACACATTCTGATAGGATTGTGTAGTTGGAGCTTTCTGTTTGCTCATGTTACTCATGTTCCTCTTGGATTGGCTGCACTGAACGGCACTGCACTTCTCCCCTATCGGTTTATGACTGCACATCCTAAAGCTGGATGGAAAATAAATCTTGCACTTTCCATTTACTTGGAGGCTGAGCTGTGCACACGCAGCAGCACAATCAGCTGCCGGGTGTCCATACGTTTCTGAGGGGAATGATTCATCCGGACATTTCTTAGACATTAGGCATAATGTTCACGTGACCTTTGCAGCTTTTTCATCGTTTCATCAGACTTTAAGTGTGATCATCTGAGCTGGGGCTTGAGGAGTCTCTGCAGAAGAGGAAGAGCGGACAGTGATAAATTGCATGCTTGACCTTTCACCCCCAGGTCACCCTGCACACACTCTGCTCATGGTCCCCAACTTCCCAAACCACCCAAAATGCTTCACGCTTCTACATGTGACTTCCCCTTCAGGGGAGACTCATGTACTGCGACCACTGCGTTAGTGGAGTATGGGAACGTTTTGGGTCATCATAAACTGAAAGGTCTCCAAAATATTCTGCTCTCACCAGACCCGTGTAGCTCCTCCGTCTGCTTCAAAGTTCAACTGGGCCCTCTTGTGGCTGAATCTAAACATCACACTTATTATGTGACTGGCATTCAACTCAAGTCAACTTTATTGGTATCAGTGGAAGAGACCAGAATGCTGCTGCTAGAATTTTGACTAAAATTTCACAATTTGATCTCATTACACCAAGCTTCCCTTCACTGGCTCCCTATCCAGGCTAGATCAGACTTTAAGGTGCCACTAATGACTTGTAAAGTTCTAAATGCACATGCATCTTCTGGTGGGGGGGTCTCACTCTAGGTGATGGACGATACCGGCCACTGTCATCCAGCAGAGAGAGGCAAAGCCGTCCAACAATTCAGCAACAAGAGTCATACACAGGAAAACCAATACGCTGGGAGGATGAACAACTAAAGAGATGTAAAACACAGGTGTATATACAACATGGGAACAGATAGGCTAACAAGGATCACATGACTAATCAAAAACTGTCAGGAACAAGACAAATCATGGAAGTAAAACTAAAACAATAAACGCAAAAGGGTATGTCTACCAAAATAAAACAGGAAGTGAGCCCAGAGCACAGAATGGGACGTTACAGAGAGTCAGTCGCCAGTTCCTTGCGTACATAATAGAACCCTAAGGAATGCCTATAGGGCCCCAAGCATCTCGTGTTCTATATCTACACCTAATTGGAATTAACCTCTAGCCATCATGTGGAGGGGGCTTTACCTGAAGCCGCGCCGAGAGGGTCGTGCAGAACAAAATCAAAGGAAGAGCCCTCCTAAAAAAATTTTTACTTTCTTTATTCAAAAATTAACAATTAGCAGAAACCAAATAGATTTCTCTCTCTCTCTCTCTCGCTCTCTCTCTCTCTCTCCATCAAGGACATGATCTCAGCTACATGAGCAGTGACAACAATGGGAGCGAGAACAGAGAAGTCCTGTGTGGTTCACAGTACCGTACTTTATTATATATCCCTTTTTGAAAAACTTCATACATTTTAGAACATAACACTGAAAAAACATGTACTTCTATAAAACAAATGAACCTTTATACAATATAAAATGTAGTTTTTCTTTGAGGTAATGAAGTCACATGGTGCCTCCTTGTGGCCAAGTTAGGTGATAAAGGGTTCAGGGTATTTGTCTCTAATCTGCCTCCTGGTTCCTGGTTCCCAGGCATCCCAGATGATGTCCAGAAAAACCACTGACAGATGGGTGACCACCACCTGCAGAACTTCGTCCCTCTTCTCTTGTGTCAGTTGTTGCAATTCTGTCTGAAAATTGAGCAAGAACATGTTCAGATCCACATGTCAAGTGAATGTTGTGTGTGCTTTTTATTTCTATATTGTTTAACCAAAGATCTTTGACTGACCAACCTTCATCTCTGCTGTCCTGGCAGCAGTCAGCTGATCCTCTTCAGTGACAGAACCAGATCCTGGTCTTCCTCTCCCCCTACCATGGCCTCTGTCCCTCCCCCTGCCCTGCTCTCCATCTGCACCTCTGCCTCTCCTCCTTCCCCTTCCAGCCTTGCTGTCACTGCCTTGTTCCAGTAGAGCTGCAGAATCATCAGAACCTGAATCAGAAAATGAAAATGTATAAAATGGGTAGTTATATTGTGATGCCTTCCATATTGGAGGGATGCTGATTGACAGTAACAGTGAAATACAAAATGCTGAGCTGGATAAAGCAACATAAACTACAATGATGCACAAATATGTAGACTGTGTTGCCAAAAACATCTGTTCTTTACTTTATGTGCATCCACTCCTGTTCATCTGTTTATAACAGACGTTAGTTTAGTATTATCGTTGTCTAAACCTGCTGCCAGAGCCGTTCGGTACAATAAAGTTAGTCTACAATAAAAAAGTCTCATTATGTTGAAACATTAGCACATCGATTCAGCTAGCACGTCAATAATGAGCATCTAGCTCAGTAACCGTTGGCGTTATCATCCAGCAGACTTAGCTTTTGCTGACATTGCTGAGAATCTCAGTCAGACAAATGACGATTGATGAGCTGGCTATCTAACGTTAGCTGACGAAGTGTCATATAAATGTATCGTGCAACGACAATGGATTAGTTCAAATTCACTATTTTGCAAGCTAGCAGGCTGATAGCGACATTCAAACTCAAAATAACATTAGTCAAACTATTCAGCGTAACTTCACTTACCTCATCTATCAACATGGTAACACGGTCCCCTTCTGCTGTGATGTCACTGTTTTGGACGATACCCAGGATGATGAGCAACAACGCTGTCTGCAGTAACCTCAACGGCCACCGGTGTCACTAAAAACACATGGTACCTTTAAGGGCTTAATGTCTAACACATCTCATATCCTGTTTTGGAAACAAGCTATAATGCTTCGTACCTCCTGCTTCTGTAACTTGATAGAAATTACTACAATCTAAATTCTACAGGTTCTGAAGAATTCTTGATTCTTGGAAACTTTGCAAAATGTCCCTTGGTTATTTTAGTACAAGGTGTTAGAGGGCTGCAGGAAACTATCGAAGAGTGCGATAAGAACATATAGACATGATTATACTGTAATATAGTATAATGCAAAACATAAATCTGATTACATGCTTCAACTATAAGGAGTTCAATATAAACTCTAAAATGATTTTCTGCTTAAACATCAAAGAAGAGTCAATGTCAAATATAAAGTGTTTAAACAGAGTACAAGTCTGAACTTTAAATAAGAATATATGTGTGTACATGGAGTACAAAAATGTAGAATAAGAATGAGTAAAAGAAAACATCTCCATGAGCAACTGAACACCCCAGTAAATGGACACAGGAAACCCCACTGTAACTAGGAATAATGAGAACAATACTAGGACTTTCCAAGAAGCAATACTGAGCCTGCTGCTTACATACATGTAAGAGTACATGTGTATATCGTGGAATAATCGTAAATGAGCATGTCATGGAAAAGCTTCCTTTAAGATATGAACTGACTTCCTGACAGGTTTATAATACATTATACTTGACCTGACTATTATAGCTTATTATAACTGCTTCTTGAGTATTTAAAAATGCAATGAATGCCAACACAGCAAAATGCAAACATTGTTAAACCGTCTTGATTTCACATCTAATGAGTGATTTCAGGGATCGGTTGGGATGGCGAGGATAGCTGAACGTTCACTGCTCTTATTCTCTCGCCTCCTTCAACACATTGCAGGCTTCTGTATTGGACGTTTCTGTTTCTCAATTGGCTTTGTCCTTCTATAACCACAGGGCTTTATGGGACCAGTTTAGCCGGTTATGTGGGATTTCAGCAGAACAGGAATATCAAGGGAGAACTTGCCCAGGCTTCAATGTTTGTGTTCCTTAAGGGGACGACCGCACCAACCGGTTTTCTGGGGTGGAGAGATGAGAGGAGGAGGGTGTGGGGCGTTCTCCCTCACCTTATTCTTCTCTCTTTCCCTTCATTATCGCACTTTCACTCCCTCTGTCTCTGTATCCCTCAGTCCATCTCTGTGAGGCCTGTACGAGCAAACCGGTGCCCAGCAGTGAACGCCTGAAGGAGCCATCGGCTGTATGAGGTGAGTTACCGTTGATTACACTCACTTGCTGCCTGAGGGCCAGAATAGACTGGCTGACTGACAGGTGGGTAGAGTAGGTGCAGGTATGCAGGACTGAGCTGACATACAGGAAACAATCATGGCCTTTACCGGCCTTTCATGCTCATTAGTGTGTGTGTGTGTGTGTGTGTGTGTGTGTGTGTGTGTGTGTGTGTGTGTGTGTGTGTGTGTGTGTGTGTGGGAGGGGTTTGTGTTTGTGTCAGTAGCCACACTTTGTTCACACAATGTTGTATTAAAACGTACTCAGGCCGACATTTACAATACTGCATGGCGTCTATATGGATAAATACAAAGCTGCTTGGAGGCCTTTAATTAAGCAAACACTATATGCAATAAAACAACTTGCAAACCACTTTTACACGTGCTCAGGTGTCATATTGAGGACATTTGAGACATTTATAAGTGTGTGTGTGTGTGTGTAGGGTGGAGCTCATACACAAGTGTAGCAGACTGAAGGTTTTTAATATTGAAATGTCTGTCATACCCTATTTAACGCAATTTGCATAAAAGCTGCATTCTGGAAACGCACATGTTTCTGTGGTTGCCACATTTAAAATGAATGAGTGACAGGTCAGTTTGCTCAGCATCACTCGCCCACCGCTGGTCATTCCAGCCACATTACTAGTCACACGAGCTGACAATGAGAAGCCGCGGGAGTATCGAAAGCAGCTCGGACAATAGCTTCCAATGGCTTCCTTTTTGCTCCATTTGTTCATAACAGCATCAGCTGATATTGTGTGACAGCGGTGAATGAGGCCTGAGCACTAAAACTTCCTCTTGCAACTCTGGTTTCGATCAAACAACAAACCTCCCAGCGGATGGGAGGTGTTTGAGAAGGGCTTACATTAAAGATGTAGAGATATGCAGCCAGTTTGTTATCTGCACAGCAGACACAGTATCTCGATATAGTTATGTGGCAACCAGGACCACATTTTTGCACATAATAGAGGTGTAATAGAGGAAAACACCGTAGCTACACGGAAATAATAGCTAGACACAGCAACAACTTTGTGTGCGTGTGTGAATAATAATCTGGAGGCAGCAGAGCAGGCACATAAAGGCAGACAGGTCTTTTCTTGCTCTGCTGAGGTGATCTGAACAGCCACTTGCCTGACATATCCTGACATGTCGAGAGCGCCTGATCCACACTGATAAAAATGCTAAATAGTTTTCAATGCATCTATTTGTGCTTCTAAGTGATTGTCTGTGTGTGTGTGTGTGTGTGTGTGTGTGTGACAGAGAGGTGACACACATTAAGGATTTAAGTTTGCAGCCAAAATGCTCTTATTATGGCACTTTGTAAGAAACGGTTACACAGCTTTAAGCGGATCAATGCGATGCCCATGCTGTATATTTCTTCCCACACACATGTAAAAGCTGCGTTTCATGAACTTGAAACACAAACTGCAGACTCGCGCACCAGACCTGGCAGGACCAGTCTAGCTAGTTTCAATCATCCTTGATATAACAACAAAATTTGCTGCCACATTTGTGTAAGAGGGACAGCCTGTGGAAGTGCAGGGCCAGCAAAGTGTGCAGCACCAAGCTCTTTATAACTCTTGACTGATTTACTATGTTTCTATTCCAATAGTAGTCTGAAGTTTTCTTATTTAGTAAAAGCACTGGATCTAGTGCATGTAAAGGGCTGTACGGTCACGTCAAACACATCTGAAAGTAAAATTCACTTTAAAAGCAAATGAATTCTATCCATCAAAAGTGAATCTTTTCTTGTCCAAGTCCAACTCAAGGTCAAAGGTGATCGCCATAGCAATGGAGTGCTTCAATAACCTGCTCCTTAAACTGCGGGAGGTGCACGAGCGAGAAGTGGAGGGTAAGTGAAATGATGAAAACAGCAGCCGTTGATAAGATAAAGAGAAAAGAGGGTCGTAATGCAGCTGTTATTTCCAGGAACGATTTCACCACAAGTCCTCACAACCAGGTGTGTTTTTGGCTTCCAGGGTGGCAGATGAAAATCCAAGAGCTGTCAAACAAGAAAGGCTGGTGAGTGGGTTCTTCGCCTCCCCGAGGTTGCTAGATGATCATGTTTAGGCAACGCCGACAAGATATTCAAGTTTAGCGGTACACAAGCTCAGCCTCCGTGGGAGCCGTGCTCGGGCCTGAAGTGGAGGACCGGGCGGGCAGGCGCATCCCGCACCTGGCCCCGTGTACGTCTGTGTCGTGTTCAGCTCGTAGCGAAGCTCATGTTGCAACAAGTCATTCGGTCTCATATTGAGTCACAGAATCTCTGTTTCTCCAGCAACTGGCAAAGCACTGGGATTATTTTAGGTCCTTGATACAATGTGACGTCAATTCAAGAAGGTTTTTGAGTCCATTTCAGATGCTGTGGAGGAAAGTGAAATCCCCACATCGCCATGAACAGTCCTTGTCCATGTGAACAAACTGTGGCTCAGCTGCGTAATACATAGGTTGTGTCATACCTGTCAGTCAAAATCCGATCCCAGATAACACCATGTGTTCAACTTCAGCACGACAGATGCTAATTATTTGTACAGATTAGAGCATCAGTCATAAAAACAACAGTAATAACTACAGCCATGCTAGCTGCTGTGGGAGGTGCTGAGACACAGTGGAGCTCAGAGCTAAACGTCAGCACGCTAACGTCCGTCCAGCGGCGATGCTAACGTGCTGACGTTTAGCAGGTATAATATTAATCATGTTGCGCATGTTAGCATGCTAACATTTTGCTAATTAACACTAAACACAAAGTACAGCTGAGGCTGATGAGAGGTATTGGGCAAATTAAAATTCTAGCCTGATGGTGGCGCTGAATGAAAAGTCAGAGGATCGTGAATGTCTGAAGCACACTTCATGGTGATACATGCGATAGTTGTGGACCAGCTGGCATTGCCGTCCATATAGCCACATTGCTAAAAAAACAATAATGTTATATTAGCCAATATTAGATTAGATAGTTTTTATTGTCGTTCATGTTTACACAAGAACGAAACATGTACCCAGGACTGAGAGAGCACACAGTACATATCATATACATTCATTTTTCAAATAAACCTTTTTTTTATGTCAGCGGCTCAGATGTTAGACCGGGTCATCCACTAATTTGAGGTTCGATCCCCAGTTCCTCCTGTCCACATCAACAATAATGATCCAATAATGTAGTGATATAACATGACAGGGGCCACTCTACATAATTAGTATTTTTTCTTGTTTTTGATGCCGGAAGTACATTTATTTACATTAATAATACTTCTTTAATACTTTTACTTTACACTTACTTTTACTTTTAATACAGGAGTTTTTTTTTTGTTATTGATACTTTTACTTATAGAAATGATTTGATTCATTCTTCCACCGCTGGAAAGGCGGCAGCAGCCTTGGACCTTAAAGGAAGTAGAATATATCTGCAGCATCCTTTTGTCTCAGTCACTCCCTGTTCTTTAGAAATGAATGTTCCACAGAAGACGTATTGTTCTGTATCTCACTGGACACAGTAAGACCGGCCTGCTTTCTGACTGGCAGTATGCTTTGACAGCAGGTATTTTAGTAACTTAGCTGTGTGTGTCCTTGCATGTGTGTGTGTGTGTGCATGAAAACAGTGACACAAAGCGAATGGAGGAACTGTTCACCAAAAACCAGCAGATGAAAGAGCAGCAGAGATTACTCACCGAGAACATCAAGACACTGGAAAACAGGTACTGATGTACATTCTGCTTTTGCTTTGCGTTTGGATTTGGATCTGTGATATATGTGTGTGTGTGTGTGTGTGTGTGTGAGAGTGTGTATAGAAGGTATACAGTATAGTAAAGGAGTCATGGCCTTCAAAGGTTACATAGTCTCGCTTTACGGTAATATAAAGTCAAAGCCATATATTCAACCATATTTTGTTTACTCTTTGTTTTGTGTATTTGTAGGATTTAGTGTCTAAAAGCAGACCGTGGCAAACAGCAGGAGTGACAAGAACTGCCTGATATGACAGAAAGCATCTTTTGGGTGCATTTTATTTGCATTAAATGAGGCGTTTATGAGCCATACTGCAGCCAGCCACCAGGGGGGCGATAAAGCTGTTTTGGCCTCACGTTTGGGGAGCTGTCATGTCTACATGCCCAGACCAAGTAGGGCTATAGCAGCAAAGCCCCCTGAGTGTGTTGAACTCAGAATTACTTATAAATTCAACTTTTCATTTGTAAGAATGAAGCGTGTTGCTTCTTTCAGCGTCCACAGTCATTCAGAAGCAGAGTACTACAGTTTCAAATCAGTCCAGTTTTTAGGGCTGTGTTTCTGATGTGTGGTTTTCTGCTGCCTGTGTAGGCTGAGGGCGGGGCTGTGTGACAGATGCACAGTAACTCAGGACGTTGCCAAGAGAAGACAGCAGGATTTTGAAGCCTCACAGATACAGAGCCTCCAGCACATCTCTCTACTGGGTATTCTGTTTACGTCTGGCTTTCTAATCAGTGAAGCAGCCCAACCAACCATCCATCTGTCATCCTTCACATGTCGCTTATTTCACATGTCTTATCAGTCCTGCATCCCTACTGAGACATTCACGTTTTCCACTCAGTCCCCACTTCTTTGCATTTTGTGTTTGCTTCCATCAACCTTCTTTCAGCACCATACCCGTGTTTTTCCCCTTTCCACTAAAAGTACATTTTACGTTTTGTTGTTAAGTGCTCTGATCATGCCACGTGGTCTGTGTTGTAGCAGGAGAGATGAACAACCTGAAAAAGGAGAACAAGAGACTTCGAGATGAGATCAGGAATTTAAGAGAAGTGCTCAAGTGAGTATGTGGTATTTGATTATCACATTTATCTCATTATTAATGATCATTTTTGTCATCACTCAAAGTGTTTCTCATAGAAATAGTCACACAATAAATATCTGACCACTATATATGTTTTGTTTGTGCAGAAGAAAAGTTTCATACTCATTTTTACAACAATTTTGCACACAAAAATATACAGCTTTAAATATCAACGCATTTTATTTGTATGACCATAACAGTTTCCTGTGTGTGTGTGTGTGTGTGTTGCAGAGGTCACAGTGACCACTCCTCCAAAAGCAACACCAACACAGAGGTCAAGCCAAACAGCCCCCCTGACCTTTCACCCTCTTCTGGTGGACCTGTGGCCCTCCTCACTACAGCAGCCAGCAGTGCCAGCAACCAGCCAGCAGATGGCGATGTTGCAATGAAGACTGAGGCCGATCAAAGAACTGAAGGTGAGGATGAAGAAGGGAGGAGGAAAAGGTGTGTTTGCTTGTTTGTTTGTAGATTATCGTGCTCTCATTCTGACATGAGTTCATGTTTTCTGTGTCTGGTCAAGCAGAAATTGAATACAGACATTTGAGAGGGATGAACAGAAGCCACTTTGTAAGTCTCTAAATCAGATTACTCTCATATGCATGAACATTTACATGCAGCTTTCTCCGATGCACGTGCATGCAAAAGAAAGAATTATTCACATTCTTGCTGAGAGTTAGTCAGGTGAGAGTGAGCTTAGTTTAAAATTAAGAGTGGAAACAGGGAGAAACAGATGGCCTGGCTCGTAAAAGGGAAAAGAAAACCATACACCTACCAGCACGTCTAAAACTCACTAATTAACACGTTATATGTCATTTTTTGTTTAATCCTTAAGAAGTGTAAAAACAGTTCATGTTTCTTCTGACAGAGCCAGGCTAGCTGTTTCCCTTGTTTCCGGTCTTTAAGCTAAGATAACCATCTCGCACATGTGGTCATTTTTTGCTTTGTGCCCTTCTCCTCTGTCACAGGAGTCATACAAGCCTCTTTCGCTGTCGCCTCTCGCATCACCATCCTGGAAGACAGAACATAGTGGAACACGTGTTGGAGAGAGGAGGTGAGGAAATAGCAAAAAGGGCTGTCGTGCCATTGCATTATAAGTCACATCAGTGATTGGGTTATAGTGATTGGCACAAAATTTCAGACAAAGATAAGACCTGAAAGCCAATGAAGAGAGATGAAAAGTCAGCACTCAGCTTCTATCGCTCACGTTAAACCATTACCGTTTTTACTGAAAAAGAAGTAATCCCATTACTGTGACGAGTTACAAAGTAATGTGTTTCCGCCCAACACTGTGGCCTAATAACCTCTTTACACTCCCTCTTTCTGTCTGGCCTCTGTTTCTCATCACTTAGAGCTCAGAGTGTTGAAGGACTGGACCAGCGATCCTCCATCTCTCCTCAAGAGTTGAACCCCAGCAGACATGTGCTCCACGCTCCTGTCCCCTGCCGCCCTCAACCAATCAAGAGCAGCCCTGTCTCTCTCCCCTGGTCCTTACCTGACTCCGCTGACTGGGTTGCTGCAGCTGCTGCAGGCACCAGCCTGGTGGTGCAACCAAACCTGCAACGCTTTCCCAGCCTGGTGCCAACTGGCCAACATGTCAGTCCTAGAAGGCAGGTTTTTGTGTCTCCGTGGCACAAGCAGAGCACCCCTCAGCCCGCCTCCAAAGAGCCAACTGTGTTGTTCAGGCTGAGGAGTCTGTCAGAGCAGGTGGAGAGTCAAACTAAGCACCAGGAGAAAAAGGAGATCCCTCCACCCAAGGCTGAGAGGGTTTGTGGAGAAGGACTTAGAGAGGCTTATGAGGGGCCTCTGGACCTGTCGGAGCGAGGTAAGTCCAAATCCATCCAAACACCAAGAGGTGACTCGCCCTTAGTCTTACAAGGTGGAGAGAGCGTGCAGAAGAGCCCTGACGAGGATGTAAAGACAAATCCATCTGCGCACAGACCAGTATCATCACCGTCATCCTCCTCCTCCTCTACACAACAACAAGGGGAAGAGCCTACCACTGACCACAACCACAAGGTCATTTTAGGCCTTTTAGCAACAAGATTCTAAGACATTGGGGTGATGGTAAATACGGACAGACGGGATTCATTGTTTGATGGTTTTGTAACAGCAGGTAATCAAAGAGCAGGAACAGAAGGAGGAGGTGAATGGAAAGATGGAGCAAAACAGCAGCAAGAAGGTGCCTGTGCTCACTATATCATTACGCCCAGGTGAAGAGCAAAGATTCATATGTGTTGGTTTGTGTGGGTATCCATATATTTACTGTGCACAGGTGAATCATTTACTCATGTCGTGTTTCTGTAACAGTCGTAGTACTGGAGACTCTGAATTCTGCTCTGCAGACGCAAGAATCCTCAAATGGCAAGGTAAGGTAATCACACTGGAGACACACAGGAGGCTGTGTTAGCTTCAATATCACCCTTTTCATAAAACATTGTCATCACTTCAACTTGAAGTAAAGGCTTCTTTCAGTTGTGCCTCCTGTGCTTCATCACAGTCGTCGCCGGCAGTCGGGTTGGAAAGCAGCTCGGATGAGCAGGACAAGGAGGAGGCTGTGTCAGGACAAGAAAGTGACCAGGGCTGCAAGAGGAAGAGGCCCTCTGTGGAGAGAGAAACTGACTCGGACATAGAAAGTAGGCATCAGTTCACATGGTCTAGTCCTTGTGTGTCTTTCGTCCCTTCTTCCGTTCTTTCTTTCCCTCTTAGGTGTGGTCTTCAAATCAAATCACATTTTCAAAGCTTTACAGATTAAAGCTCCATGGTCCACATTCATTTCACTTCCGGTTTCTATGGACACACATGATATTTAAGGGATAAGGACTGTGTTGTTGCTGCTTTTGCTTTCTTGTAGAGGTAAGGATTGGAAGATGAAGCTGCAGCCAGCAGCTGGTTAGCTTAGCTTTGCATAAAGACTGGAAACATGTGCATCCAAATATGCATACAAAATGTGCATACAAAATGCAAACACCAGCATCTCGAAAGCTCATGAATTAGTGTAAAATCATCACGTTTTGTTTCACGGGGAGTTTATGTCCTAGACTAGTTCTCCACGCGGAGAACCCCCCCCCCCCATAAACTACAAATGTGTTCATTGATAGACAGGTACTGGTATGCATATTGTGTTAGCTTTGGACAGAGGCAGGCTAGCTGTTTCCAGACTTTATGCTAAGCTAAGCTAACCGTCTCCTGCCTGTTTCTTCTGCCACCTTCATGTCGTGTTGGAGTTCAGCATAATTATGAGATTGTCACGTGTAGCCACAAAGCCCTGGAGAGAGCTGCCTGAGGACATCAGGTCCGCAGACTCAGTAACCTCTTTTAAATCTTTTCTTAAAACATATTTTTACCGTAAAGCCTTTTCTCATGCTACTTGATTTTATTGATTGTTCGTTTGTAGGTTTATTGTGTTTATTATGTAACTACTGGAAATGTATATGAGCAGTTTTGCTGGTGTGAAGCACTTTATAATCTTGGTTTTGGAAAAGTGCTCTACAAACAAAGATGATTATTATTATGTAAATAGAGTTCACTGCATCCAAGTCGTAATAATGACTGAGGAACTCCTGAAAGCCAGGTCTGGATGCCTCACATTAATAATAATAATAATAACACTGTTATTTATATAGCACCTTTACAGAGTTTGCAAAGTGCTTTGACAGACAAAGTAAAAGTAGGATACGCAGAAAGCAAAACAAAAGCAAGTTAAAAATTAATGATCACTAAATACAGCAAAGAAGATGAATAGATGACTTCACATGACAGCAAGTCTGTAAAAATGTGTTTTAAGAAGTGATTTAAAAGAGGTCACTGACTCTGCAGCCTGATCTCCTCAGGCAGGTCGGTCCAGAGTTGAGGGGTCCTGATGGCAAAAGCTCGGTCACCTTTAGATTTAAGCCTCGACTCTGGAACAACCAGAAGGCCCCACCTGAGGGTCTTATGCTGAGAACTGGCTCATATGGGGTCAGAATCTCTGCTATATAGCTTGGAGGCAGACCCAGGCGCCTTATGTGATCAGTAAAATCTTAAAATCAGTTCTAAATCAAACGGGGAGCCGATGCAGAGAAGCCAGGATTCTTGAAACCAGTTAGAAGCCTGAGAGAGTGACTTTTGGTTTGTGCCATAAATCTTATCTTATGCTGTAAGACATTAGCCAAAGACCGTTGTTCAATGATATGGAACGCAAATTTAATGGAGACGGTGTTATATTGTAAATGCAGAGTATTTTATTTCTCATATCTGTAATCACACAAACATCCTGATGACGTGAACACTGCATTTATATTTAGCGTATGGACATGAGTGTGGTGTCACTCTTCTCATCTAACTCTCATCAAGAAAGCAAAGAAGCACTTTTTCACAAACTAAACTGTCGATGCGCTGGTGAGGCAAAATCCTGAGTGTAAATCTGATGAATGTTGAAGGGTATATTTATTTATTATTTCGCAACTCTTTCGGATGTAATCTTAAGTTCAACCGGGTCATAAGAAAGGACCAGGTCTGGGAAATGACTTCCTCTCAACTGATGTGACCTCAAGTACTGCTCGTCCAACTACTTCCTCCTGTTCACACTTTACTCATACGTGTACAAAAGTAACCGAGATAAAGATCTCGCCTCTTCTGGGCACCGTTCCACCCCTTGCGAAAAAGGAGCTGTTTGGAACAATGTCCTTTTTTGTCCTCAGACATGCAACAGGCGAGGACGGTCAAGATCACCGTGAGAACTGAGAAGAAGAGCCCCAGCTGAAGAGCCTGAGACAACATTGACTCGGTGATTTCACTTTGACCTGCTTCAACTGAGCACAACAAGCTGTTAACACAACATTTGCATATCATCACCCCATAAAGTTGATACAGCTAACAAATTAGTGTTTAACTAGCAAAGTCTTTACACATCCAGCAGACGTGGAGCAGCCTCGCCGTTACACTGGAGGCGTGTTGGCGTCCACCTGACGAACGCAAGTCCAATATCAGCCCTTGGTTTTGCTCCGTTATGGTCTCCACCAACTCATGAGATTTATATCCCTAAAGCAATTTCTTAAACCAGAATGCAATTGACTTCTTTAGTATTATTCTTACAATTCAGCCACTTTAACACCAAACAGAGGGAAATTCCAAGCTATATATGGAATCAACGATATCCTTGTAGACTTCCCGTAATCTAGCATCTCAAAATAAATGTTGTTGAAATGCTACGCTTATCCTTTAAGAAGCTGTTATTGTAGTTTCGAGAAACTTTACATTTTCACATATAATGACACAAGCATCTCACTTGAGAACCTTTAGTTTTGGAGGCATTTCTGTTTATTTTTGTTAGATTTTCGTTGTCCCAGTGGAAATCTCTTGTTCAGCTCTAGTGCTTCTTTCCCTGGGGATGAACAGTTTTCACTGAGTGCTTTCACGTGAACATTAATGTTCCATTTAGTTTTAGGATATTCCAATAGTCAGCTTATGAGCTGGGACATTTGACGTTTTCCTCCAAATACAGTTTGGAATAACTGGAATAAGTCCGGCTTGGAAAAATTGGAATATGCTAACTGGATCATTTCTATACTAACCAGTTCATATTAACATCCTGTTCTATTGATTACTGGGACTGATAAACAACACGTTTCATTTCCATAGTAACAATAATGAAACGAGCTCTCTGACATCACACTCTCTCCATGTGAATAAAACATTTCCTCCTTAACGGGTTTCAGTTGAGGCTTAATAGTGAATATTAATGTACATGTAAACGCACATTAGCACTCACACTTTTAGCTGTATGTTGTTGCACATGTTGTTGCACATTTTGCAAGACACACCAGCATATTTTTTTCACAAGGTACAATCCAAACAGCCACCCTGAATATGGCCAACCAATGACGAGTGGAACAACTGAAGGTTTTCTCTTATAAACCTAAAACAACAAATGCTCACATTGTGTTGCGTCTCCTCTCAGTTATTGATTGGTCAAACGTGATCGGCCCTGCCTCCCCCTTTATAAAACTAAAATGACTATTCATTCACACAGAAAATGTGCATTATTTGTTTCCAGCCAGACAAAGCAAACAGTGTTTGGGATTTTACCTGCTGATGCCTTAAATGTTAGTCTTCCTCTCTAATGTTCTAACATGTGACAGTTGGTGTGACATATTTATAGTCGTTTCACTTTCCTGGCATTGTTGTCACTGCCTGGCTATTTATGCCACACAACCCCCCCCCCCCCCCCTTACCCCCTCACCCTGTCTTAAGTGACCAACAAAGGGGAAAAAAAAGAAGAGAAAAACATGTTCCTCTTCCTCTTTTTCATTTTCAGACTGCACATATTTTGCAAGTATTAACTTTCCGCTCACAGCTGTGGCAGCTTGTGGCCGGGTGGATGGAAGCGATAAAAACAGAGTGACAGAGGTTTGGTGATGCAGCACTGTAAAGGCAATGTGGCCTTTTTTGTGTAAATATATATGCTATTTTTTTAATGAAGATGCCCTAATCAATAGGAGAATCAGCCAATATTAACTCAAAATATGAGATTCTTGTCATCGTTGTTTTCCTTCTTTTCTTTTTACAAAGTGTGCACTTTTGAAGTCCTGATGTTGTTATACTGATTTCTGTCTCTCTGATGGAATTAGAGTCCATTAGATACAGTAGTTGGCCAATAGTTAGTGGACGAAATCGCCTTTTCTCCTGCCATTCGCATCTCTCTGTTAATTAAAATGGGATTGACTGTGCCACTGTAAGTGTAATATTGTGTTTTGACTTTCAGTTGATTTACAGTTCGCTAATCTATCAAGCCAAATGCTGTGTTATTGTGTGGTCAGATATTTAGTTTTTTAGAGTGACATAACGTTGAAACTGCTGAATGCACTACTTCTGATGCCGAAATAAATTTCAGTTCTTGACTGTTGCATCTGTGGCTCTTCCTGTGCATGATTCAGTTCTCATATTTCCATACCAAATTTTCCCGCACACCTCTTATACACTGGGTCCTCAGTGAGTGATGGTGAGAACTGGTCAAGACGTTATGCAGAACAGTTGTGGTGTGATGATCAGGGATGTAGACATCAGTGGAAACCCTCAAACCTTTGTCATGCAGTAGTGTGGTGTAATACAACTATAACGTTACAGGAAATGCACTCAGCATCCTGAAAAAAACAACATTCTATTCACAGATGAAACCTGCACTAGGAAATATTTTTAGGTAAACTCAGGTTACTCAGAATGAACTTCAATTTAAATCTCTTTCAAACAAACTCCATAACATTTCACAGCAAACTGATCAGGTGTGTGTTGGTGTGTTGTTCCTGTGACACAGACACGATTATTTGTAATGTCCTGACCGAATGTCTTGCATGTTGTCAGCGTTGTATTTATTGACCACCGCAGAGTTTTAACATGTGAACGTGATAATCTGACGTATCATCATTAAGTCTGTCTGGCGAAGCTCTGTCTCCGGCTTCAGCATTGTGATTGGCTGCTGTCCGATTGATTCACTAATGAAGAGCATCATTTTCAGTCTTTGGGATTTAGGAAGGTCATCATGACATTCCAAATCAGATAGTTAAAGTGAAGTCACAAGTCAAAGTTTCATTCAGCGTGGCCCTAGGAGCAGCAGTGTTGGTCTGCCGGCCAATCCGCTTTGTCCAGGCTGAAACGTCTCATCAACTATTGGACGGCTTGCCATGAAGCTTTGAACAGCCATGTTCAGTAGCAGCCTTTCACCGAGCGCCATCACAAAGCCAAAACGCTGAACGTGCCGAACTAGGATGGTGAACACGGCAAAGTATCGACAACAGCCAGCCCATCGGTTGAGGCAAAGAAAACAGAAACGGGAAATCTTATCTTATCGAGTTATTCTTATTTTGCATATAGCACCACGGGCTGAGCAGGTCGGAGAGCGCGTGCAGACTTTGTTGGGATGAAATGCGCCTGTCAGTGGATATGACATGTGCTGTAATTCCCCGTGTAAATCTGTGGATCTTCCACCTGGTAAATGAGGAATATTATTTTGCCCATAAATTGGAGTAAAAGGCTCAGCTAAACTCTCTCTTCATCCCTCATGCTGGGACTTTTCTTTTATCCTGTAGTACTTTAAAAACCTTTACATTCTACCCCTCTCTGCGTTGTTTTTCTGGCCCCCACCTCTCTCACCTGCCTCCTCTCCATCACTGCAGCCTGGGCTTCAGTGGAAACTTTCTAATCCTAACTGTGGATTGAGGATTATAGCTGAAGAGCTTCCTCTCATGTGTTGAACCGCCCTGCTCCACCCAGAGAGCTGTCAGACTGTGGTGGTGCTGTCCTGCTGCACCATGCAAATGTGTCCACCCGTCCAACGAGACACCAGCAGGGACACGCGTGAGGCAATGAACTTTGACCTCCGAGCGTCATTTGTTAAGAAATACATTTTTTGTTATTATTCTTATTATAATATTGTCTTATTTCCCTTCCACCAAAGTTTCAGTGAAGAAGCCGCCTGTTCTTTCGGCCCGAGGAACCAAAAGTAGACGTCGATCGATGTCAGCTGGTTCCTCTTTTTCACCAAGTCAGTGAGAAGCGCGCAGCTCCAACTTCCTCCTCCGAGTCCAGTCCGCTGCGCTCTGCCGCCCGTCCGCATCTCAGTCCGCAGCTCAGTCCGCAGCTCAGACCCCGTCCCGGAGACCACAGACTGTGCCGGGTGGAATCCACGCAAAGGAAATGAGGAATATTCTTTACGCGGCCATCCGACGCTAGAAGACAACATACAACCGCAGAAATAATAGTTCAAAGTGACTGAAGGGAGGTAAGTGGTCCTGTTGATCTGCGTCTGTCTGTCTGTCTGTCTCTGTCTGTCTGTCTGTGTCTCTGTCTGTCTGTGTCTCTGTCTGTCTGTCTGTCTTTCTCTGTCTGTCTGTGTCTCTGTCTGTCTGTCTGTCTTTCTCTGTCTGTCTCTGTCTGTCTGTCTGTGTCTCTGTCTGTCTCTGTCTGTCTGTCTCTGTCTGTCTTTCTCTGTTTGTCTGTCTGTCTGTGCGGAAAGTTGCCAAACTGTCTGAGAGGTGTCTTCAAGACGACATGCGAGGCTTTGAAGTTAATGCTCCTGGCAGATTTGGGTGAAGGGACAACAAGCCCTGCTGTGATGATGGACTTTAACATGTAAAGGCTTAAAACAAGGAGGCTCAGTTCCAAAAAGAGGAACTTTCAGGCGTTTGAGTCGTGTGTGTGTGAGAGCTATTTTTAGACTGTCCATCAAGACCAAACCAGGAACCAGACCAGTTTCTGTTCTGCGCTCTTCTCTGTGTCTGTTCATCCGCTTTCATTTTACATGCTGAGTGGGCTACAGGCCGTAGAGACAATCCCCCAAAAAGTCACACAACACGCAGGTGTTTGTGAGGACTGCTCTGTGAACGCTGCCGTGATCTTGCATCACTTTTCCTCCAGATGTTGTAAAGAGAAGCCTAAAGGCTTATTGCAGCCTAACATTCAACCGTCATGGTTGGATGAGCGTTTCTTGCTCTGAGAGAGAAGCAGAATTTGAATGTTAAGAGTCAAACCCGACTTCCTTTATGAAGAGCAAGCTCTATATGAAAGACAGGAATAGATAAAGGGCATGTAAACACGAAGGGGCTATTTTTGTATTATTATTGTCCTTATCGATTCATCCGGTGATTCTTTTTTTGAATCGTTTGCTCTGTAAAATGTCAGGAAATAGTCGTGAGTCCAAAACTCAAAGATATTCAATTTACTGCGACGTAAAACTGAGAAATGGCAGCAAATCCTCAGTTTGCTTGATGATCAGTCACTTGTGAAAATGGCAGTTAGTTGTGTCAGCTCCGATCTGACCTGATCATTCGCTTCTGTAAAGCACTTTGAACTGCATTTCCTGTATGAAAGGTGCACTATAAATAAAGTTTACTATTATTATTATTATTATTATTATTGTCATCCCTGCGTACCACGTTAAACCATATATACAGTAGGCACAAACACTGTGTAGTCTCAGCTTTTACATTTGGGCTACCTGCCAAATCAATTGGATGTTGTTGATGGTGGCAACAGCAAACGCACCATGAAGTTTAATGTAAACCCTGTTGTGCGGAACATTTGCTAAAACGCCAGGCACCCTGAGCGTGCTGAGGTCGGACTTCTGTATTTTCCTGCTGATAAGTAACTCATTCGATCCTTCGCTAACGTCCTGTTGACTGCGTGCCAGGCGGGCAGGTGAGGTTGCCACGGCCGGAGGCGGTCCCACGCAGGTACACGCCAACAGCCTGGCAGCCGTTCACAGCCCACAACATTTACATCTGTGGGAGAAAAATAACAGAGCGTGCATGCATTATTCCTGTCCTGTGCCTGTTGACAGAGTCTGACTGCGGCACACTAGTTTGCCGGCAGGATAATAAGCGGGGATCCGTAACAAACAGGGCCGGTCGAGAACTGAACCGGCAGCTGCTCACGGCTCGGACAGCTACAGGGTGAACACCTGTTCGCCCTGTAGCCGGCAGGGCTGCACATCCTGCTGTGTGCAGTGGTACTCATTTGCATGGCATGATATAATTTGATCACCCTGAAGGGCCTTTATACAAACGCCAACCTTGGAGTTGCAGTATGATAGAACGGACAGTAACAATCATGGTGCCGTGAAGTTTGCATATTCTTATCATATGATCGGTTGGAATTTGAGTTAATTACAAGCGTTCATATGTTTTTCATTCCAAGATAAATGACTTACTATGTGCCCTCTGTCACTTTGATCAAAAATAGAATTTGAAAGCGTGACAATTTAACTTTTGAAAGCAGAAATAAGACGTTCTTCCTCTTTCAGATGAAAGGTTGAATTTGAAATTCAACACACTAAGGAGTTTTGCTGCTACAGCCGCACTTGTAGCTCACGGTGGCTAGCCACCGCCGTTAGCTGCGTATATGGCATTTCTGAGTACATTTGCTGACTTTATATCTTTTAAAGCAGCTGACTCAAGGGAATATTGACAAACGAAGGCAGATTCAATGAGCCATTGTCCTGTAATTACCACCTGTGGCCACAGTTGGCACTTTAAAGCAGTAGCTCGGCATTTAGGGAAATGCACTTATTCGCTTACTTCCCAAGAGTTAGACGAGCATTAACATCCCTTGTCGTCGCTGTGAGGTTGCCAGGACACAATCGGAGACTCCAGCAAGTCACTGCTACTGGCCAAGACACCGTTTTCACACTTCAACGAGGTTTAACGTGATAAGTAGTGAGCCGTACAGGTGAGTATGTGGATTTTGTTCGTTTTGGACACAGCCAGGCTAGCTGTTTTTACTCTACGCTTAGCTAACTAGCCGTAGCCTTATATTTGGCGTTCAGACATCTGAACTTCATTCTGTCCCAAAATGACAAAGTTAAAAACAAAAAACAGCCATTCCTGCTCACAGCTGAAGTCCCGTTGACTTCCCAGAGAGTTTGTCTTTCCACGTGTGCTACGTAGCTCGTGTGTTGATGGAGTTCAGACCTTTTTACTAAGGGACAGCTGAGTCGGTGGTGATATAGATTCGAGATTTCCACCATGAGACATGATCTCTCTTTCGACATTATTGTGAAGCTAACTGGCACCAAATCCACAGGCCAGTGGAACGTAGCAGGACAGCAAGCTGAAGGTTTCTCGTTTGACGTAACCTTTATTCACCGAGAGGAGGGGTCTGTCCATGAGGACGATGTGGCATGGACATTGAACACAGAAGTGAAACTGCCAGCGTTGTAAAAGCGGTTTCTCAAAGATTTAGCTTTCATATCCCCAACCAGGGGAGGGGTAATTTGGCATCCATTTTCTGACAATCGCTCAGGCGTAAAATGCAAAACACTTTATGCGAAAACTAAGCTGCTGATAAAACTGATAAGATTTTTTACTCTATTGAGGCAATTTGTCGTGAATGACGCAACGCATTGAGCAAAAGAGCAGCATCATTCTGTGCTGGTGGTGTGTTGGGGGGGGGGGGGGGGGGGGGGGGGGGGGGGGGGGGGGGGGGGGGGGGGGGGGGGGGGGGGGGGGGGGGGGGGGGGGGGGGGGGGGGGGGGGG
>JAVQJF010079836.1:0-31799 GCA_036023855.1 Gadopsis marmoratus | reverse complement strand
GAGGAGGGGAATATATGTCGGTGGCCTCCACCTGTAAAACCATTCCTGTTTTGGGGGTCGTCTCATTGTTGCCCCTCTAGTGCACCGGTTGTTAATTTCATTAACACCAAAGCAGCTGATCTGGGATTAACAACCCCCTCTGCTGCTTAACTGACCAGATCAATATCCCTGATGTTTAATTGACTTGATGCTGTACTCTGCTTAAAAAGTGTTCCTTTCGTTTTGGTTTTGTATGATTCCAGCAGAAGCATGCAAAATCTGAAACTTCATTCATCAAAGAGACATTAAAGGTTTTTTTTTTATTGGGCGCTGGCACCAATAATCACTCAAAATGTACTGATGGCTGTCACTTGGAGTTAAACTTGTCAGGTCCTCAATAGATGATTCGACATCTTTAAACCTAGCAGAGCTCGCCTGTCATCACCCTTGTTGATTTTTCTGAAGTTGCATGGCTTGCAGATCAATTCGGTAGCTGACAGAACCATTCTGTGTTTGTCTTGAATTCCAACTTTTGTGTTTTTTCTCCTCCAAAATGTAGAACAGCAACTATTGTGTCAGTTGTGTTCATTAGCAATGTTCTGCCGATTCTCGCTGAGTGGAGTTTTTTTTTTTTTTTCAGATTGCGTCGTATAGTTTCATGAACTACTCAAGTGTACTTATTTAAAATGCAGTACCGCGGTGGGATTTGAACCACAGGAGACCGTACTCTGCTGCATTCTCTGTCTACAGGTCTAATATAAATGAAACCCCTCATACCAACAATGGTGAGTCTTCATTTCTCTGCAGCTAATTAGGAAACAAAGCTGAGAGTTCTCAGTTTCAGTTGTGTCCTTGAGCTGCTAGTCTTCTGAGGACATTGGCTGTATATGATCAAGGTTTCTAGGTTCAGTTGTTGGTATGTGTTCTGCTGCACTACTGCTGCAATGGTCATTTCAAAGTAAGGTAGAAAGCAGCATAACCAGTGACTAAAAACACACTTTATGTTAGTAAGACAGTTTGGAGAAATGACACACTCATTTTTTATTTATTTTTCCTCTTCCCTACATTTATTACACGGCCCCTGGACGGATGCATATGAAGGCTGAATGCGTCGCATCGGCGCGACAAGGCTGTCGCATTTCAAAGGCTACTTAAAATGCAGCCTTCTTTTCCTGAATTCCTGGAATATGGCGTCCCAAAACGTGCCGTCAACAGCGGCCAGGCGGGATTACACTTTTAAATGTAAATACTGGGTTTCCTCAAAACTCAACAACGCTGCTGGGCGACCGGCGCGGTGCTTTGTGACACAAATCCTCCGTAGACCAGTCTCATTTAACCATTCTTGGTTCGGCCTTCACGATCTATGAAGGCCACACCTTCGTAGATTGCGTCCTTGGAAGGATGCCGTCCCCTCACTTGAGCGGCCGCTCAACTACAGTGTCTCCCACGTGCTCGCCGTGCTTCCCAATCAGTCTGTTCTCTCCCATCAGCTTCAATGCAATCATGGAGTAACATGGTTATTTCTACGCTCCAACAAAGGAGGGTTCGAGGCTGCCCAGGTCACATTACATTTCATATAATGTCACAGTCCACTGTAGAGTGGATTGATACATTTAAGGCCCACAGGCGGATCCACCAGCAGGACCTCGGTGGTGATAAAGGTGACAATTTTGGGTTTGTTTGAAACCATTGTGTGTAGACATGAAGGGAGTCCTTACACCAGTGACATAGCCCACACTGTGATAAGCCAACTCGCACTCGAGCTACAGCGGTAGGATGTTTGGCAGCACAAACAAAAATGATGTAGCATGTCTATTGTTAACTGACCTAATGTCTTATTTTATATATAAATAAAAAGAGCAGAGGATGAAGTTTAATGTGTCGGTAATGCACTGGCAAGTGGAAAATGTAAGTTATGAATGTGTACAGTGATAAATACATTCTGTTTGACTCCTTAAAGACGACGTCCTTTCAGCTGTAAAAGTGTGTGTGTGTGTGTGTGTGTGAAACTGAGCATTCTTCTTGGAAATGCAACTCAGGATCAGGAGCTTTGTCGTCACTTTATAAGCTAATTTCCTATTTACTGCAGTGCATGTCCCGACACTGCTTCTGCAGGTATTTCTTTTTAATGATATTTGTTAGAAAATCTACACGTGCAGTCATTGTGGAAAAACCTACTCATGACATGGTTGAGTGGAAACTAGGCCAGAGGTGGCGAGAACTCCTCTGCAGCGAAGACGAGAAAACACTCTTCAAATGAGAGAGTGTGTGTTAACTGAATACTTTGGATATTATAGGACTTGAAATATTTTGTTACAGTACTGTTTCGCCTCGTCTGTATTGTGCTCCGCTGGGTCTTTGGAGAAAACACTAATATTGTTACAGTGCTTCTAACAACTTTTATGTTTTGGTGTTTTATGTTTCAGTTAAAAGAAAGTTCCTCAAGTGTTGGATATGAAATCAATTACACCTGATAACTTTCACAATCATACATTGTGATGTGGGGGGGGGGTTTTGTATTTTTTTTTAAATCCATGAATGTTGGTAGTGGCTGCCCTGTTAAATCACCACACTGAAGAACCTGGCAGACCCTGAAACACTTGGACTAGTCCCTCACAGAGGATTTATTTTGTTAACATGTTGTGTAAGCCGTGGCCTTGTCCTAAGTTCCAGCACAGCGAGGACGAGCGCATTTAATTCCTTCTCGTAGGCTGCATTTCCACTGGCGCCATGTGGAAATGCAGCTTGTTAACCAGCTTCTGTCAGAAAAGTCTCAACTGTGCGTCTCTGTGTTACTGTGTGCGCTCCAGCGTCACACACATTATTCATTCATCAGTACTGTTAAACACTTTGGCCTCAGTGTTTACTGGTGTCGGTCCACAGAGCAGGTCTGTGGCCTCTGTGTTTTGGACTTGGCTTCGTATTTTGTTCTCACTGTTGGCCCCGACATCCCAGGGCTCGCTGTGTCTATTAATACCAGCTCGCGCTAAAAATACAGAGTACTGTGTGACCCACTGGGACTAAATAGGAGCTTCAACCTCTTACCGTAGGCATTCTGACACGCACACGTAGCAGTTAGAAATTCTGATTGTCTTGGACTACAACATCCCTGGATGGTCAGCTGGAAATAAACCCATCAGGATTTTCCACATTCAAAGGCAAAGATCTTTTTGGCAAATTCATTTAGATCATTCATCAAATGTTCAGGCCCTAAATGAGAACAGTGACGTTTGTTTCCACTGATGTTGAAGGAATGTGTGTGTGTGTCGGCCTGCATTGTGTGTATTGTGTACTTATTATCGGGGCCCTAAATGAATTGGCATTATATGTAAAGACGACACACTATGGATTATAAAACTCATTGAATTATTTCCCTGATTTGTTTGGAGCAGTGATGTGACGCATCTGGAAAAGTTCCAACTGTTAAATTGAATTTGCTTCCCAAACAGTTGGGGGGGGGGGGAGAATGTCAAACAAAGGGAAATGGAGAACATTTTATGCCCCAACACATTTGTAGATTGGATAACAAGCTCAAGGAGCAACTCCTGCAACATGTTTGATTAAAGGCTTAATAACTGTCCCGCGTACTTAAAGACGGCAATAAGACAAAACAATGTACATCAAGGCGTGAACTTATATACAGCCCTCAGTTTCACTTTCTGTGCGGGCTCCCCTCTCATTGGCACGTACACTGACTTTGTTTGCTTGTGGGCTAATTTCCCTGATCTATTAAAGTTAAGTGTGAATGCAGATTGGCAGAGCTGTATGTAGGAAAAGTCCTCCGCATAATCAACAGGTGTCAGCTGGACTGGGTTCTCTTAAATATATACATTCTGGTACTTTGATATCGTGCACATGATTAGCATGGTGTGATCCGTGTCTCTTGCCTGTGCACACCTTGCTTTGCTTGGTGTAAGACACCTTTTTTGCCTTGCGAGCCAAGGCACCAGCCTATTTGATCCTAGCAAACGGTGATTTTTCTCTCCTGACTTGTCTCTACCTTGACATAACGCCGTTTTGGTGTTTGAGAAATGTTCATTGGTGTGAGACGTGCTGAAAATTGGTGCTGCGAAAACTGCTGCACGTTGAAGGCTGCCGTGGACGATTGTTTTCCATGAGCAGCCATGAGATTTGGTCCCACACGAGCTCCAAACTCTGCCCAAGTCGCAACAGTTTTGTTGATTTCAAATGATATTTCTGCATTTATGTTTTTGTTTCTTTTTGAAGCTCTGTTGGAGAAAAGTGATGCCACATAGCTCTGAGCAACAATCAGGATTTATCACTCTTCAAATCAGAATCTGACGACAGCTGGTGGGTTGTTTGCGTGTGTTGTCAGGCCAGTGTCACTCAAATCGGATCAAAAGACACCCACACGACCCTGGTGAAGCAGATTAGCCGAGCTTTTCACCGTTAACCGCCTTTTTTTTTTTTTTTTTAAATTAATTTTCTCAAATAAATGCCATGACGGTTTGCAGCAGACGGAAATGAAGTTACAGGTTGCTGTGGACGTGTCACCTGGACAGTCGGGGAGGAGCACCCAGAGTGTTGGCAGCAAGCAACTGTTTTCAGATGACTTCATCGTTTCTACTCTGCGTTATTTCACTCATCCATTGGTCTTTGGCTGCTGGGTGCACACGTGTCGCTGTATAATGCGGTGCAAAGACTGTGAACGATGTCACGCCATGGACAAACACTTTAATTTACCGACATACGTGGATATATTTGAGTTGCTAGCCGTTAAACATTATCTTTGACATCCGTTAAATGCGCTTTACGGGACGGCAGAGTGTTTTTGTTCTGTTAATTCGTGGACAAACATTACTAATATATGCACAACTTGCAACTTCCAGACTCATAGCAGCCGTTTCCTCTTCAGCTCATGTGCCTGATTTGAGGGAATCCAGGATTTATTTACAGTAGCAAACTCATCCAGATTACTGAGACAAAATTTTGGGGGTGCAAAATTGCTGTTTTAGTCTGGATGGGAGGGCTGAAACGGAGAGGGGGGAAAAAGATGCGCGTAGCAATTTAACGGGCTCAGTGTGGACGTACTTGTAATTTTGCTGTGCGACAGGCCCCTGATCTGTTTCTACACAGCGCAGCAGCCTTGGAGCAGGTGTGGTCACGTGTGATATACGGCCCCTGTACAGACCACTTCAGCAGACAAATCATAGGCTGTGGCCTGTGCCTGCCCAGAGGTCTCCCAGTGACATTTCTCAGACTTTCACCACATGAGTGTCTTCTGTGTCGGCTCTGATTTTTCTTTCTTCTTTGGAGGACTGTGCAGTTGGTCCAGCATCTCATGCACACATTTCCCTGCGCTGTGGGCGGATACTGCTGGTCCGTAAATCTTGGATCTACTGCTGAAGTAAAGCCGGGGGGGGGCTTTTTAACGGGCTCAGCATCGGTGACCTTCATCATGTGACAGTTGTTTTTTTTTTGCGTATTTAACCACCTTCAATAGAGAAGTTAACTTTCATAAAGGGACCTGCATGTGTGTATTTATGAATCATTGGTCAGTTCTATATCAGCTACAATACAGAACTAGTTTCTCACACTGGTTACAATAAACCAATAAGGTTCTTTGCAGTCCTGCACCTTTTTTTTTTTTTTTTTTATTATGAATTGCATACCTATTTTTATCTAGCTACTGTGAGCTTGCAGGTCAGCCTGTTATCTACTGAACACTGTATATTCTGAGAGTCAAATGTCACCCTACTTTAGCTGTAATTATTTTTCAAGCTTTTAGCAGTGTGAGAAATGATTAAAATTGATTCATTTTCATGTGTTTTTCTCCATAATTGGTGGAGCTGGTATTGGTGATGCCAGGGATTAGTCGGTCTCTGTACACACCAGGTATGTCTGATTAGTCATAGGAGGCAGCTTGCTTTTACATAACAAGGTAAAGTAGGATTTGTTAACTTCCAAACGGTGTCTGCGTGCTATTTTGCGCCATAAGACTTAGGTCTTAATCGGGTTTCATCTATCCATCTATTATCTCTTGCCACTTATCCTTTTCAGGGTTGTGGCATGCTGGAGCCCATCCCAGCTCAACTTGGGTGAGAAATGTTTCTGACTTTCATGTTTAGTGTCGCATGTTGGCCATTTTTACCTCTATTGCCGTCTCTTACCGATTGGTTAAAGGGCTGAAATGGTTTGGTGAAGACGTAGCATTTAGCATTTGCATTTTGGACCTACAGATATGAGCGCAACATATTTTCTTGCCATTGAGAAGTTGTTAAACCGTTAAAAGAGAACCCTGTTTGACAAGGAAAGTCACAGTCTGTGAGGCCAGATGGAGCTGCTGCCATGTCAACATGAACACAAAATCCAGGCTGAAAATGAACATTCAAACCTGCTTTTGGCAGATTCGGACTGGATCGGGCGAGAGAACGGGCTCCCTTAAGGGACATTAACTCTGATTTTACAGCCTTGATATTTATTGCAAATTAATTGCATAGCAGCCATGTTGATTTGATTTAATTCCATCATTCAAATGTCACCATAAGTACAAATCATTTCTCAGGCTTAGGTGTTGGATGTCGTTATGTTCACGTGTTGAAGTCGAGATGTAATGAAGGCAGATGACCCCAATTAAGTTTAGTGTCTGTCTGATTAGGTGACACCTTTTTTTTTTTTTTTTTTTTAATATAACCAAAAATGAGAGCTGATGGCAGAACATGCTATATTTAGCTTGTATCTGTACTGCAGTTCAATGTGCAGTATCTAATAAGAGTATTGGCTTTTTTCTTTTCTTGTTGAAATTATTTTGACTTTTTTTTTTTTCATGTGGAAAAAGAGGGACATAAAGGACTTGAATGTCAAAGTGGAGGCATTTCATCACAAACAGCTACAAAATACAAGTAGCTGACACTCTTTATTATGATACCCCCAAGTCCAACCAGTTGTTTTATGAAGTTTCATAAGTTGAATGGATCATAATCGAGGAAGGATTTTAGGATTTATAGGCCTCAAATGAATAACATGTACCCTCAAGTTAATAATTTTTACTCTGAAATTATTAGAGCTTCCATGACACAGATTTAATCTAAAAACTCTTAAAAATATAAATTATATAATTATTAATAGCATAATAATAATTCTATTCCAGAAGGTCAAGGAGTAATTACATACTATAATATTCATTAAGGGCTGATTTGCTTGAATAATAGTTGTTGTTGGCGTATTACCACTTCGCAAACGCTACAAACCACTGGACGCCCTGAAGTAAACACTCATCCAGTCTGAAAAAGGCTTTAGCTGCTCTAACGTCACTAATGTTCCTTGTTGCTGATTACTGAAATGTAGGCTCCATACACAAGGAGGGGTGATCATGGTAGTGTGCAAGGCCTAACTCCAGGTTTACAAAATGTTCACGTTGGACGCAACGATTACTAGACCTTTCAACGACGTTTACCAGCTTCAGTGTCCTTACTGTCCAAACTAGACTCCATAAGACCTCGTCAGGTCTTTCCTTTGCTACCTTGTTGATCGTATCAACAGAATGCCTGGGAGTCTGCTTGATTTCTACTAGACTGGTATTCACTTTAGATAGGGCCTATCGTTTCTTAACTGTCCACTCGAAGGTCAGCGACTCGCCATGTGATTAGTCTGCCTCCACTTTCTGTTGCACAATGCAGGTGAGTCACACAGTCAACAGGAGTGACGTCTGACTGTCCCTGTTTGAGTTAATGAGTGATGAAGTCCTCAGCCAGCGAACAAGGCACCTTTCTGTGCTGGTTAATGACTAATGACGGCACTGTGTTTACCATTACCTGTCGAGGTGAGTGAATGAGCGAGTGGTACAGATGGTTATGTTGGAGCGAGACAGCCGACCTGACGGCCAGCGGAAATGTTTACATGAGATCTGCACTACGTCGGGCAAATATCTCGGCGAGATGTTTTTGAACAGGCTGCGACGACTGTTTTGACCAGCTATTGTTCACCAGCAACAGGTGTGGAATGGTCTTGTTGAGACCTGCAAATACTGAAGAGCAGTTTAATGCTCTGTGCCTTTGTGGGACAGACAGCTTGTGTACAACTGGCTTGTAGACTGCACACAACTTCTTTGACACGCACGCACGAGTTGAAATGCTTCAAATCAGAAGCTTGGGGTTATGGACGCTGGCAGGTGGCAGCGTTTAGAGGGCGTCAGCTCGCAGCTGTGGACTCGAACCCAGAATGATGCCTCGTGCGCTGGGAGGTGTCCTCCGTTCTTAATGTTGAGCTTGAATCCTGCTCAGTTTAAGTTTTAGTCCCCAACACTAAAGCCAGAAGCAGCTGTCAGAGCGCTGAGGCATGGGCATCGTCATGTGGGCTCCCAGGTCACACTGAGATATGTTGAAAACAGATGCGGGTAATGCTGGTAAACCCTTGAGGTTTGTTGTGTCAAAATAGGCCTAAAGTAAAATCTGTAATGAGCAGAAAATGAGCGTTTGCTCGTTTGTGCTTCCAACTCAAAAGTGTACAACTGAAAAGAGTGAGTCTCTCTGAGCGAGCGAGGGAGGGAGGGAGGGCCAGGTATTGCTACAGACAGTGTTGTGGAATGTGTGGTGGAGTGTTTGTGGTTTTGCAAAGTGTTTGGTAGGGGGAGGGACCTAAAACACTGCTGAGCTACTTCTGAGTTGCAGGTCCCTCCTCCAGCTCAAACTCAGTCTTGGCTCACTTTCTTTTAAAGGAACAGTTGCCCCACAGTGTGCCTTTGGCCTTGGTCTCTTATCAATCTTTTGCCGCCTTCATGAAGTTGATGTTGACCCACAGGCTGAAGATGCACATGTTGACGAGATAGAACTGACTGTAAAGGCTGCTATCTGGCCCCACTGATTATATTACTCTCATGGTGTCCCCCAAGGTCCATGTGTGGTCAGTGAAGTGTCCTGGAGGACGGCATGGCAGTGAATCGGCTGAGCGTCTGGGTGAGATGAGGTGAGTGAATGAAATGGTGAGTGAGTGAAATGTTTGCTTTAAAGGCCCAACCTGGATCCAGAGTGTGTTGCCAACCATCCACTCGGTACCGGCTCAATGAGGGTTATTTTTAGCAAACACAAGCTAGATTTTGTGAAACTATATATTGGTAAACTATGTCCAGTAGCAACTTCCTGATTCCTGTTTTTCTACTTAAAATGATTATTTTTTGATTATTTATGTTTCCAAATTGCTGCTTGTGCATTTTCAGATTTGTTTTACTCCCAGATCAGGACCTTGTGTAGAAATGATCTGAATTTGTCTTTCAACTCTAGGGCCCAATGCAGAATGTAAGCAGGGATGGATTTTCAAGCACTGGCCCCTCAGGCCACCAAGCCCCTAAATGTGGTGGCCCAAATCTAAAATTATGTGAAAACAATACAGAAAAGGCACTTTTAAAGCAACTTTAACGGTCATCCTTAAGTGTGACACTTGAAAAGACATTAACAGAATGAGAATATATTTTTTATAATTTATTTAAATTGAAAACTCGGTTCTTTTTTTTTTTTCTGTCTCTTTAACCCTGTTAAGTCTGAATTACTGATTGTGATTTTTCTTTTCTCCAGCAGTAAGCAATGTGAGCTCCATTGACAAACCAGCACAGCTATTCTCCATACCAGACCTCCACCTCAATCACCAGCCAATCAAATGCACCCAGACAATAAACTGGCCAATCATGGCAAGCAGGTCACCAGTGACAGCCGTTCCCAAATACCCAGTGTAAACCAGCAGGCTCAGCAGCAGCAGGGAGCTGCAGGCCACCTGGGTCCAAAGGGCGTTGGTGCCGGGAGCCATGGAGTCAAAACCAACCAGATCTCCTCTGGCAACCCAGGGCTGAAGGCTGTCAGCCAATCGGTGAGTGGCGTCGGCGGGATGCTGAAAACCAAATCCAAGCGGGAGCGGAGCGTCTCCATGGACTCTGGTGAATCAAGAAATGCCATTCCTGCAGCCCTGGAGACGGATGCCAAAGGAGGTAAGACGGGTGCACGACGGAAACTGTCAGCATCTGGGACGTATAGATGGTGCGTTTCTGTTTTTAAGTATGCAGAAGTTCACTTCCTTTACCTACCTATCAGGCAAATCTTAACCCGAAATACCAGATTATGTGCAGTCACCTCCTCCACAGCAGGAAGTGAATGTAAGGACTAAGGTCAGAAGAACTTGTTTTCTCTCTTGCTGAAATGCCCTGACCTTTCAGTGAAGCGTTAGAATTTCCCCCTGGCTTTTGATAGTTTGTGCCATGGCCTCGCTGCAGTGACGTGTCTCGGATGAAACACTATCTGGGCTTTCTGCAGAGCTCAGAGAGAGCGAGGCAGGTCATAAGGTTGTTAAAACTTAGTACGGCTAGAGAGGTTTTCAGGTGGTTCAGTACGAAGTGTTTGAATCGCAATTGTTTGCTGTTGCTTATTGAAGCGTTCGTGTGGCCACGTGAGCGTTTGAATGCAGATGACATTAATGTGATATTTTTTGGTGTGAAACTCATCAGGGCTTCCTGTTCATGACTTGAACCTCTGCTTTAAATGCACACAAACACACACATACTTACACACACACACACACACACACACACACATACGCGCGCGTGCACACACACACCCTGACACACTCAGGGAGGGGCGTGGCTCCAACACAAAGAGTGACAGAGTATGAAAGATAGGGTGGATCATTTCAAGGGAAACCTTCCACACGCACTCCGTCGATCTCATTTCTGCCTGTAGAAAAACACAAGTCTCCTCTTTATGTCACTACAAATCACTCTGCCACCAAACCTGGAAACCTGCAGAGAGTCCGTGACAAATGGCCTGCACACATTAGCCGACGTGGCTCGATAGCTGACTTTCTTGTTAAGGTACGCCAGTAACTGCTGGCAACAACAACACAAAAACATTCAAAGAAGACAAGAGGTCAGCTCTTTCACGCTGCCTGTCTGAGTCGAGGTAGCAGTCATCCCTCTGCTGTTCCGTCACTGCAAACTTCCTTCCTTCCTTACTGTACACTCGGTCTTTAAAGTCTGCGGTTGCACATGCTCATCTGATGTGTTTATTGGTATAGTTTTGTGTCACAAATTCAGTAGGATGTGCATTCATAGGATGTAATGAACCTTGAAAAAGCTTCTCTAAATATGTGACAATCTGCGATATTGCCAGAGTACTCTTAATTTCTGTCACCATTTGACCATTTAAACGCACCATTTTATTTGCTGTCAGACATTTGTTCTGCCTCATATACTGCAGGTTACCTTCTGCAAATGTTAAAGCTGCTGCATGTTTCTTGCAGCTGTTTGCACCCACTGGTGCACAGCAGCTTGTGCATCCACAAAATCATAATTGCGCCATGTGAGATGGCTCAGCACATGCTTCTCAAAACATTGCAGCTGTAGATGCGATTAGCATGCATGGCATATATAAATGATTGCCGTGTTTAATTATTACCTGTGTTTGTGACCATATAGAGAAGTAATGTTTTTAAATATTTAAGTTAATTTAAGAAAATACATGTGCAAGTCAGCTCAGTTTATTTTGGTATTTACTCTTTTTCATCTTTTGCACATGCAAAAAGCGCACATTTGCATGTGTACCATGTTGTGGATTTCTTTGTTGAATCTGTCAAATGAGTGAGAGTATCGAAGAATGTGCTGTTTTTGGGCTTAATATAAGTAAGGTAAAAATCTAAGTATAAACATACTTTCACGAGTTCACAACAGTAGGAGTTTGTCTGCAAAGGAGATGGTTCAGGTATGGGTGCTTGAACCTGAGATTCACCACTTTTTTTTTTTCTTTTCTTTTCTTTTTTTTATAGGCTTCCTCTGTTTTCAGAATTTGGCTCACAGAGAATTTGGCTGCTGTAGCTGTGGTTAACATAATCCATAGATTTACATGCCATAACTATAGTACATTTTGCTAATGTGACTTTATGATGCAGCTAATAACTATTTAGACCATTTTATGGCTGACTTGAAGTGATTCTGCCATTTGACATCCTGTTGAGCTTTAAGGCAAACTCCATTAGAACAGATAGAAGTATATTCGCTTCTGGCTCTGTGGTGGGTTACGACCATTACTGGTGAATGATAAAAACAAAATAATTGGTAATATTATGGTAGTTGTTGTTCAAGTGTTTATTGTGTGTGTATTATCCTCTAGAGGGTGTTATGCGCAGTAAGCGGCGCTGTGTTCTGGAGAAGAAACAGCCATATAGTGGAGATGAATGGTGTTCTGGACCTGACACAGAAGAGGACGAAGACAAGCCACACGCTGCAACCCACCGTGAGTCGGTCTACCTGCAAAGAGGGGAAACACGTTGCCACTCACTGAATATAGCACAGTCCTCCCTAACGATAGTGTCATTGTGACCACAGCTTGGAAGGCCACATGAATTACATGTAGAAATCCTCTGCCACACCTTTGTATTTTCACTGGAAACGACCAGTTAAAGCCATGAATTATCCATAGCTGTTTTCAGATCCTGCACACACAGTGAAAGGAAGAAGATGTCAGTTTGAAGTGCCATGCTATCCATTTTCACTGATTTTTACTTTGTGTTTTAGCTCCATCTAGTGTTTAGCTGTTGTAGCCAAAGGGATGTACTGGTATTACAATTATATAACCAGGATACCACATTAGACAAATGAAACCAGTGTGCTATGGATTTCTCTCAGGAGAGCGTGGGCTGGCAGGTCCTATCCAGGGGCTCTCTGATCGCCTGTCTGCAGGGCCCATGTATGAACCTGGGGGTCCTGTAATGGGATGTGCAGTGGGACCAGGGCTAAAGACAGAGCCACCTCAGCCTTCACAGCAAGTGGTGTATGTTTTCACAACCAGCCTAGCCAACAGGTGAGAAGTATTTGCGGGTCTGACATGCATGCAATTTTTTCACATGTCTAGATCTTTCTTATCAACACTTTTTTTTTCTTTTTAAGATTTTGATCAACCCTGAATTACGTAACTCCATGTAATTTGTAATGTTGCTTTATTTGACAGTGCTGCAGAGGCAGTGATGAAAGGACAGGCCGATTCCATCCTTCTGTTTCACCAGCGAAATGTACCACGCACCAAGTTGGAGCAGGTCAGGCAGCCACAGCTCGGTGGCAAATTAAACAAAATGTCAAGTGTTAAACCACAGGGGAGTAAAAGTGTTTCCACAGTAAAGACATCGGGTGCAAAGTATGTGGGAAGGTTAATTTGTTTAGTTATTTTGGTCTCCTCTTTGTTCCTGTTTTTCATTAGCAGTTGTTGTGGCTGCTGTGAATACTTTCACTGAGAAAGTGAAGTGTACTATGTGTTGTTTTGGCAAATGAACAAATAGACAATATACTATATAACTACAACTAATGCTACTAAAATTAACAATGACATTGTAGGAGTAGCGAAAGCATTTTAATAGCCTGAATGTGTTTCCTTTTCTCTTTTTGTCTGCCACAGGGCCACCCATCAGGGAAGCTTCATAATCTATCTGAGAAGGTAAACTCCAGCAGCTCTCCACCCACAGGTACCCCAAAATCACAAAGTGGAACTCCACGGCCAGCTTCTGTAGGAGTTGGAGGCCCATTGCACCCTGTAGGGACACCGTCATCAGCCGGACACTCTGATAATGAATCCTCTCAAACCAGACCTGGCGGATCCTCTAGCAATAATGGCATCGTCGCCCATAGGTCAGAGGGAGGAAGTATAGCCTCAACTGCAGGCCCAGTCCCAGGAAATGGAGATGGGGAGAGTGCAGGGGGTATGACTCTTCCTGTTGCTACCGTTTCCCCCTCAAGGAGTCCCTCAATCCTATCTGCACACCTACAGAGTGATACAGGTCAGAGGAGTGGCTCAGGGAACACAGATGGTCTTTCCAAAGAGCAGCTGGAGCACAGGGAGCGCTCTTTGCAGACACTGAGAGACATAGAGAGGCTGCTTCTGCGCAGTGGGGCAAGTGGGGGCCCTGGAGACACAGGAGGCTCCAACAACAATGCTAGTAATAAAGCCTCCAACCTAAATAATAACAACAATACTGATAATAGTGTTCTTCTCGAGAACAGCGACAATGGTACTAATAACTCTGGTAATTGCAGTAGCAGTAATATGCTATCGTCAGTCTTGGCGCCGATGGGAGGGATGAAGAAATATGAAGAACCCCTACAGTCCATAATTTCTCAAACACAGTCCCTTGGTGGACCTGCCCTTGACAGCCCTCAAATGGACTCTCACCATAACCTACACCCCCATCACCATCTGTCGTCACCGGGGGTTGACATGGGTCCCTTACTTGGACCCGAAGGGCTGACCCCAGAGCAAATGGCATGGAGGAAACTTCAAGAAGAATACTACCTGGAAAAGAGACGACAACAAGATATTCAACCCCCCACACATCCCCAGCACTTTAGAATGATGACCGAGATGGGTATGCATGGAGGTCCTATGATGATGCGAGGACCCCCTCCTCCCTACCACAGCAAGCCTGGAGACCAGCAGTGGGGTCCTGGCAATATGATGGGGGGAGGAATGGGTGGAAATGCACGAATGATAGACATGCACCAAGAGGGACCCCGCGGCCCAAGGTTCCTGGGACAGATGCAGAGAGGGCCACCTGGGGGAGGAGTTTTTCCTGGTAGTGCAGGTGGCGTGTTATCAGTCGAGGGTCTAGGTCTCCAAAGGCCCACCAGGCCTGGGATGATATGGCTAGATGACATGCCCAACAACATAGGTGGTGGAGGTCCTTTTCATGGCTGCTACCCCAGTGGTCCTCCTCAGCATCTGCAAGGTGACCCAGAGCATCTTTTAACACGTGAGGAAATGTTTTGCATCATGGAGAAACGGCAGATGCAGGGGCTTCCTAGGTTTGAACTTGACAGATTAGCTAAACAGCAGCAACAGGGCAACCTTGGTCCCAGAATTATGGAAAATCCTGGGGGGCCAGACTTTTCGAATTTGGGAATGAGCAGAGGTCCGCCCTCCACTCGAGGTGATCCTATGGACTTTCCTGGCTCACGGGAGATTATGGGCTCTCCTGGAGGGGGGCCTCAGATGAGAGACTTGGTGGATTCTCCTCTGGGGAGCCACCTCACAATGAACATGAACCCACAGATGAATGTTCAACAGCAGATGATGCTATCTCAGAAGCTCCAAGGAGGTCCTGCAGGAGGGGGGCCTTTAGGTGAGATGTTTAGCCCGGGACAGATTTCACGAGTCAGGGCTTCACAGAATGGAAGAGCAGTAAGTAAGGGAATGATCCCAGGACCAGATGGCCCCTTCCAGTTTCCCAATCAAGGTCCCTTCTCTGGGGGACAGGTGGAAGGGCCCTATCTTCATCAACCTGGCCCTGAGATGTTTGGACCTGACCAGCAAGGTCCCAATCAAATGGGAGGTACATCACGACTTAGTCATATGCCAATGACTGGAGGCCTCAGGGGAACAGACCTCGGTCCTAGGCACCCCTCCGACCTATCAATCAATGTTAATCCCCTGACCTCTCCTTCAGTGCCTCCACCTCATCAGCTCAAGTCTCCATCCCTCAACCAAGAGCCATCTCCTATTCTACCTTCCCCCTCTGCTCAAGGACTGAAGTCACCCTCACAGATCTCCTCTGTAGGGCATCACCCCCCTCTTCCCCCGGCATCTGGTGCTGGGACTCCTTCCTCCTCTTCCATGAAGTCTCCCCAGCTAATGGGGTCTTCCAACCTTGTGTTGCACTCTCCGTCTGCCTCTCCTGGAAGACTCAAGTCTCCAGCCATGGCTGTGGGTTCTCCAGGGTGGGCGTCTCCTAAAACGGCTCTTCCAAGTCCAGGTGGTCCAACCAGTGGGAAGGTAGTGGGCAACGGAGGAAGTAGTTCTACTGAGACAGGTACACTCAGAATTCAAGATGATGTCGGATCATCATTAATGTGTATCCTTGTATTACTGTGACAGTAATCAATTTTTTTTATGTTCTTTGCAGGCCAGTCACTTCCCCCCAGGAGTTCCAACTCTACTCCCATTAGCCAGCCAGGATCTATGAATCCTAGTATGCCATTTACTTCCTCTCCCGATGGCCCTCCATCTCAGAATCCTTTATCTCTTATCATGTCTCAGATGTCCAAGTATGCCATGCCTAGTTCTACTCCTCTCTACCATGATGCAATCAAAACAATTGCCACTTCCGATGATGAGATGCTGCCTGATCGACCTCTTCTATCTGGTGTCAGCATTGGAGGTATGAAAACAAGGACCCATTGCAACACTGACAGAAAACGCACTGTACAGTTAAGCAGTACACTGAGAGGAAGCAGTAGTAGAATCCCTGGTTCAGTCTAATTTGTAGATGTTACCATGCCATCAAAGATCGACTGAATGAAGTGTGTAGATTTTCCTATAAAAACCTTATCTCAGCCTAAACCCCTATATTATAGTAGTGCTGTTTTGAAATATGAATAGACCTCCAAATAGTTAATCTAATGTGTTGAGGGAAAATAGCAGTATACGTTTACATGTTAATAGTTTTTTGTTTTTTATTCTCACATGCTGACCTTGTTTTATCTCTAGGAAACATGGGAAACCCACAGACCTCCCAGATACTTGTCTCCCAGGGCTCCATTGGGCCCCATAGTGATCCACAAAGCCCCATGGGTATTGTAAGCCAAGGTCAGCAGCACCTGTCCCATGATGCCTCAGGACCCATGCTTTCTTCCCCAAACCACATGGGCATGTCTGCCATGAATTCTGCCATGATGGGGGGAGGTGCACCTGATGGAATGGGGCCCTGCAGTGTATCGCCTATATCTCAGAACCAGATGGCAGGTTTTCCTCGCATCCAGCCACCACTTCACGGGCCCATGCACTCACCTGTTGGAGGAATGTCACAGAATTTCTCTCAGTCTAATGAGGATATTTTGCCATCTCAGCAGTTACACCTGCTTAGCAAAGGTCATCTTCACCAACGCCCCTCTCACCCCTCGGACTCATTTTCCTCTTTGCCCATGGGGGATGGCCCTGATCTAAGTGAAGTCATACGACCCAGTCACACAGGGATCCCAGAGTTTGATCTCTCCCGTATCATTCCTTCCGACAAGCCCAGTAGCACTCTTCAGTATTTCCCCAAGAGTGATCCACATCAGAATCAACATCAGGGCCCACCATCCCAGCAACCTACTCCACAACAGCTCCTTAAACAGCTGTCTTCTTCTGGCCCTTCCCACAGCAGTGGCCCTTCATCCAACCCCCACTTAGCAAACCTACAGAATATGATGGCTGAACAGCAGCTGCCACCTCACCCCTCACATGGTGGAATACGTCAAAGCATGGGCATTCCTCAGGGGGGCTCTAGGGGTATGGTTTCTGGTGGGGGCATGGGCCCCATGTGTCCCCCTGGACATTTGATGGGAAGGACAAGCATGGTGCCCCAGCAGCAACTCCAGCAACAGCAAGCCATGATGTCAAACAGCCTTCTCCACCATCCTTCCAATCCATACCCTGGCATGATGTCCTCCCAGCAGCATCCACACAATCTGATGGCACAGCAAAACATTATGATGATGCAGGCTAAGCAGCGGAGCATGTCAATTCCAGGGGATCACTTTGGACCACAGGGTCCTCTAATGTCCCCTCAGGGCCCCATGATGGTCCCTTCCCACCCACAGTCTGGTATGATGGGCCCCCAGTCTCTCAGACAGCGTGGAATGTCTCTGGACAGTCCCATTGGCTATGGCCCTGGAAGTATGGCCAATATGCCATTCTGATCCAGTTCACATAAACCTAAAAAGGAAAAAAAAAAAGTGTCCACTTGGTTACCTTCTCATTGTGTTTTTTCATTAGTTATACTTGCAGTTGTTTTGAAAAGACGAATGTAAAAACAATATATCCGTGAAATTTTGGAACTGATTTAAAAAAATATATAAATAAATTTAAATATTTAAAAGCACTGTAACACCGTTAAATAACAAATCTGAAGCCATTTTCTAAAATATTGTAAAATATGTATATTTAAAAGATGTGTGTATTTGTTGTGGGAACAGAGTGGCAGTCAGGAGAGGAGTGCCTCAAATTTATATTTGTTTTAATATCATTGATTTATTTTCTCCAACTACCAAACTGTTGTGCAAATGAATTATACATATATAATATACTTGCTGTATATAAGATGCAATTTGTGATTGTTTGCAGTTCTGTATAACTGTGTTTTTAATAGTCTAAAAATAGAATAATGCTGATCTCTAAGGTGGTTTTGGTTATTGTTAATTGTTGTTGTTTGACACAGACAGGGGGGGACACAGTTGCTGTATAATATATGAAATCTTTATTTAAAATGATATCAAATTAGCAGTAGCTAAAATACAAGCGCAAACAGATTTCAGCCAACATTAACAATTTTTTTTTTTTTTTTTTTTTTTTCTTGACTGGTAAAAATAAAACATCTTTTAAATGCAATCATAGTAGCAATGGGTACTATATTGTCAGAACATCAGGAAATTCTAGCATTTTCCATCATTACTACAGAACAAAAGCATTTTAGTTAACGTTGACATGCTGTAAGAATTCATTAGACGAAGATGCTGCTGGTGGTTGTTGCGCCATCTGAAATGACTGGTCGACTGTAACCCTGAACTCTGAAGAAAATACAAACACGGCTGCAGCCCAGCTTATAAAGTAACTGTATTAGCTCATTGCGAAACCTCACCCCAACAAAGGCATATAAGAATGGGTTCAGGCAACAGTGTGAGAAACCCAGGCTCTTTGTCACAACACGGGATGCTTTTAGTATGTCATAAGATGTGCAGTCGTTAAATGAGAAAACTTGCAGGGCTTCCATACTGTCTATCAGCATGATTATGTTATATGGTAGCCAACAGACGCAAAACACGAACGTGACGAGTAAAGCCAGTCGAATTGCTCCTCGTCTTGCTTGGCTTTTCTGACTGTTGCGCAAAGTAATTACCACTGCTGTGTAACAATAGATCATGACAGCCAGAGGGAGGAAAAAGCACACATGTTCAAAGACTCTACTGGTCAAAACCCAGTTGTTTGCATGAATAGTGAAATAACCATAGGAGCAGATGGTTCCATTTGTCACATTAAGAAACGCAACATTAGGTAGCGATAAACCCAGACAGACCAGCCATAATACAACGCATGTTAGGTGCACTGTTCTAGGACGGCGACTTTGCATACTAGTCACAGCATGAACAATAGCCAAATACCGATCAAACCCAATGCAAGCTAGAAGGAAACACCCACAGAAGAGGTTAAGTTGATGTATCAGGCCTTTCAGCTTGCAGAGAGTCTCCCCAAACAGCCAACCGGTGGCACTCTCGACTATGTCGAAAGGTAATGTAAAAAGGAGCACGAGGTCAGCCAGGGCAAGGTGCAGTAGGTAGATTTCAGCGATGCGCAGGAGGCGCAAACGTCTCAGGAGGACTGTTATCATCAGGCCATTCCCTGCCACGCCCATCAGAAAGATCCCGCTGTAAAGCACCGGTCGAGACACCGCATCAAAGTTCTGGAGGCCGATCTCACCGCAGTAGGACTCATCGTAGTAGGTGTAATTTGGGTCTGTGATGTTCTCAAGTTCTCCACTGCCTGCCACCTGTAAAATATAAAGGGGGTTGATGTTAAGTTAAATTATCAAATCACAGTTGTAGAATCACTTTGTGTGCTGTTGAATAACAGACAATTGTTCACTCGATTTATTTTGGCTAAATTCTAATAGTTATTGATAATGAATTATTACATAAGCTTGAATAGGTTTACGGCCGCTGCCTTGTTTACGTTGGTTTTTTCTTTTTTCACCCCCTCATTCAAATTGTTCGGCAGGAAACACTGAAGAGACCAGATTTTCTTCACTTCCCCTTCACAGTAACTAGGAAATGTTAATATATAACATCACATTTTATTAAAATATTGATAACACACACACACACAACACTGAATGCATCCTCTTGAATTTAATTGCATTCCAATGTAGTACTATAGTAGCAGAATGTACTGCAATTTGAATCAATGTAACACTGAAAGATGCACATCCTCCTGTACAGAATGAGAGTAAATCTTTTTGTGATATTTAGATATATTTATGATACGTTTCTGATATATCTGTTTACAACTGTACAAAATCCAAAGTTTAAAACTATATAAACTAGTTCGGAATTGACATACATAGACACATTGTAACCACTTTTTAAATTGCAACATTTTAACAGCGTGCTGTAATGCAATTTGAGCCACAACAAGTTTATACATTTGAGCCATATTGCAATGTAGCTCATCAGACAGATTTTGTGTTGAATGGCTGTGGATTGAAATAAGAAATAGCCACATAGAATTGCATTAGTGTTGTGTTAAATTATATTATTTTTTACCTTCTACATCAGCATAATGCTAAATGGATTGCAAGCTATTTGAAGCCTGCGATTAGATAGAATATATCGCCCTACAGTGTTCTCCTTTCACGACAAACATACACAGCAGGATGTATTGCAGTGAATCTCTTCCTTGCTCATTTCCCTGGTGGGTTAAAAGGAAATAAGTGATAGACACCCAATGTAACTAAGCCACATCTGTTTTTCACAGTTCAGTAATTCACGCTACTGTACATTATTGTGATGGCCCTCCTGCTGTTGCAGGGCCTGCTGGGGGTGAGGCGTGTGTTTGTCTGCCTTGCAAGTTACTGGTCTGCAGAGTCCATCAGTGCAACTGGGAGCACCTGGCCAGTCTCCCAAGAGAATTTAAGACCTGACTGCTCATTGCTTCTCCTCTTTGCTCTGCTCGGCTCCTCGCCGTTCCTCCGGCACCATGTTTTTGTTTGGTTGGGTTTTGCCATGTTACTACATTTCTACACCATACAACACCCTTCAGCACTTCTCCACTCACCCGTCTGCTGATACCATGACATTTTAAAATGTGTTTCTAAACTTTGTAACAATTTAAACATCTTGTAGTTGAATCTTAATCATAGGAAGCAGCTATGTGTTGCTTGTTACCTTAAAATCTCTTTTTTTTAAATGCCAGATGCTCCAGCTGAGCTTTAGAAAAGGTTTTAATGCTATACTGTCTTTTAATAGTACATTGTAGCTACTGGAAGGTGTCCACTGGCAGTTTAAAGGCCATTTTTACTATAGACTAAATCACAGTGAGACATAACCTGACATCCATTCTTTAAAGATTAACTGAAAATTAAATTGAGCAGAAATATAACAAAGACCTGTCAGAGACTAAACTTCTACAGAACATCTACAGCAATTTACCATTCATTATGTCTTACCTCAAAAGTAATGGTGTCTGTTGCCATATGGATGATTCAATGTATATCTTGGTCTGCCGGAGCGAAATGTGCTTGTACTTCCTGTTAGTGCTGGTTATTATTCGCTTTGCTCATTTCTTTTTTTTGGGGGGTGTGTTTTGTAGAAGCAAGACGTCAACACGTCACAAAGCTTTATACCCAGGCTTTCTATTGTAAGCACTTATCCAACTCTAAATATCCAGTCTACTGTATATTCTAGCTTCTGACAAGCATGATGCCATTATACTCAACTGGTCTGACTTGATTAGGTGTTTCTGGCAATAACCACACACCTGCACAAATCCCATCTGGATACCACCTTCAGCCACCCTCTGACAATAAAAATACGTTGGCGTGAGATTACCATAGCATCTAACCACAAAGTCTAATTAGTTGGTTCGCCGGATGCATTTGGGTGGAGAAAGCTTAAAGGCACGTGCACTTGCCTCGGCGGAGCTGTTCCACGGCCAGGAGACCAGGCTGTACTGGGCAGCTTCCAGGTTTGAATATGTGCGTGTGAACTGGAATTTTTTACATTCCTGAAAAAGAGCGTGCACTGGTATCAGTGGCATGACCCTGGTTGAATAAACGTTTGCAAACAGAGCATGTGCATGGATATGTATGTAAATGTCACATGTTGATTCCAGATGTCCACCTGACCCCTGGTGTCAATAATGACGTATTCAAATGAGCAATACCGATTTATGAGAGCAACTAGAGATGCCACGCCCCTCTTAATGCAGAGCTACTCAGCTTTTTACTACATCTAAATGCTTTACTATTGCAATTTCTATGTAGGCCTCATACGTGTGGTTATGCAGCGACATGGAGCAGTACAGTGTCTATGAAATGATTGTGGAATTTGATGCCACACAGGACACAATTCATCTGGGGCCTTTTATTTAAGTTGCACCACAATGGCAACAAAAAAAAAGGGATTTATCAGAAAAGAATGACAGACAAAATGCTGACCCTGCAAATTATTATGGAGAAGCACAAAGTACAATTATAAAAGGACACTTACATTCTGGAGCCTGCAAACTTGACACACCTTCGTGTACCTTTTACACAGATTTTAAGTTGATCTAAACTCTTATCGTTTATCAAAATATACCAGCACACAGTGCAGCTTGGTGGAAAAAGTCAACTTGGCGCACTGCCACCTTGTGGCCAACATGAGTCATAGCAAGCGGGACTGTGAGCGCTCGCGCTCTTTGCTTGCAGCTATTGCACTAAAACGAAGAAGAAGAACACGCGTATTGACACCTGCCAGTATTGACATCTGTCAGGGCTACATTGGCTTGTTACTTCTGAGTAGAATGTGCCGCCACCCCGGCTGCAGGACGATGACAACGTGATATGGATCCTGGGGCGGAACCGACAGATCGTCTTATATTTCTTGACTTTGCCAGATGTGACATCAGTCCCGAACATTTTTTTTTTTTTAGAAAGTAGACGGACGCGTGTTTGAGTCGAACGGACGTCCGTCGGCGGTGAAGTCAGACGGCGTTGCTTCGAGGGGGAACCCCGACGTTACGTCCCTGATTCGAAATGGAATCAGGTGATTAGCCGGATGGGGGGCGGGTTCAAATACGAGCGGAAGCCATCTTGGATGGTTGGTTGACAAGACTCTTTCACAGTCAGCTAAAAAAACAAAACACACACACAAAAACATCGAGTACATCTTACAAATACCGCATACGGGAGCCGGTCACTTCGGGCACTCAAGGTAAATGCGTGTACGTCTGAACAACGTCTAATTTTGGACAGTTCTCTGCCAGACATGACATTATGTCGTGGCGACAAACTGTTTCAACGCCGTGTCGCCGTCGTTAGCCTGCTAGCGGAGCTAGCGGAGCTAGCACGGCGGCCGCCGCGGCCGAGTTGGCTACCGTGAGTATTGGGTCGGTGGAAGGCGGCTGTCTGGGTTTGCTTTTAAAGCCCAGCGTCGGACCGGGGTGTCGGGTATTCGCACCGCCGCTGTAACACCGCCTGGCTCCGGACGTTCCGGCTCCGGCGTCGCAACCTTTGATTGCGGAACCGAGTGCGCGCTTCGCGTGCTACGTTAGCCAGGTGTCGGTGGTGGCTACTAGCAGGAGAGTATCCCCCGTGTCCCTGTAGCTAGCGCGACGAGAAAGACAGAAAGTGCTCCCGGTCAGCCATGTATGTGGGTATTTTGGATTTCTGTAACTGTGCACGCACACTTCGAAAGGGTGAGCTACATGACGCTAACATGACGGCTAACTCTGACGCCACTGTTATTGATCAGCTACACATCGACTTGTTTAAGTCTCGCCACCCTCGGCGATAACAGCGCATTGTTGGTTTGTTTTTTTTTTTTTTTGCGCAGCGCGTCGTTCAGTTGGCAGTTAGCTGTTTTTATTTTTTGTTTTTCTTTGTTTCGTCGGATTTTGCCGTTTCCTAAAAGTGTGTCTTGTGTGTTTCAGGGTTTTGGAAAGGACGCAGAGGCTCAGCGAAGCTACACAAGATGGCTAGCTAAACAGCGGGCCAACACTTGGACAGCTAGCGAAGCCCTCCTGGTTTATGGTTCCCCCCCCCCCCTCCTCACCCGATAACAATGGCAGATTACATCTATACTAAGCCCCAAATCACAAAAGAAATCCGTGCTTAGAAGTTCTAAACATTGGAGAAAGACATTTTTTTCTTTTGTTCTCCTTTTTTTTTTTTTTTACGGTTGATGTCCCACAAACGATATTGAGAAACCTGCCGAGGCGATATAATTTAACTCCTTTACATTTAGACAACTGTTAAAAGCCTCCGGAGGGAAGGACAATCTTAAAATTTGAGTGGTCCCGACAGCGTGGACTCTCTTCACCTAGAGACTACTAGAGGTTTCATTGCCGTTGGCGCAGGAAAGTTAAACTTGAGTAAATATGAGCACCGCCAGGACAGAAAACCCAGTGATCCTGGGCTTGTCCAACCAGAATGGACAGCTCAGAGGCGCAGTAAAGCCTGCTGGAGCACCAGGTGGTGGTGGTGGTGGTGGTGGAGGAGGAGGCCCTCAGCAGCAGCATAACCAGATGAAAGGTGCAATCAACAATGGCAACTCCCAGCCTGCACCTACAACTAACGCCGTCATCAAGTAAGTTATTTGATACTAGAAATCCAGTAATTTGGACTCGATGACTTCTCCGTGTGGCCACAATTATTGCTGTCAAATCTTTGCCGCTTACGAGAACTTTACCTTCCACAGACCTGGAGATGACTGGAAGAAAAATCTGAAATTGCCCCCAAAAGACATGAGGATGAAAACTTCGGTTGGTACAAGATATAGTTGTCCTTTTTTTATTGAGCTAAAACTCATCCAATTTGGAAGTAGACATTGTGGATAATGGTTTCACTTGTGCTTTTGATGGTTCCTAGCCATCTAAGCTAAATGCAATATAGTACATGTATTGTGAACCATATATTTGCTTCTATTCCTTAGACGGCCTTCTGTACTATGATCTTGGTTACATAACTACTTATGTGGTCTTTTTTCCTTTTTTTTGTGAAACATATTTGCAGCATAGATCTAAGACTGAAACAGTCATTGTAATAAAAATGTTAAGGTTTCATTTGAATTGTTGATGTGATCTGAATTTTCTTTTTGACATTTCTTCTACTTGTGCACTAAGAGAAGCTTGCAACTCGATGCTATTTACAGATTGTAGTTTTTTAGTAAGTTATTTTTATATATTTTGTGTAGCTGCGGACCAGAGATACTAATAAAAGCACTCGGTTTCATTTCCTCCCCTTTCCTTCCATCACTTCACAAGCCCATGATCTGTTTACATCATGTGACCTAAATGCTAATTTATCATATTTTATCGTGCTTACAGGATGTGACTTCAACTAAAGGCAATGAGTTTGAAGATTATTGCCTAAAGAGGGAGCTGCTTATGGGAATCTTTGAGATGGGCTGGGAAAAGCCATCTCCAATCCAGGTACATTCAAACACAACTTTGATTTTATCCCTTTGATGGCTAGACGAGGTGTATTTGTGCTTAAGGAAGTGTGTATTTTTATAATTGTAGTCTTGGATGTGTTTTACACCAAAAAATACAAATTACATAAATTTACCAGTATTTTGACATGTTACTATATTTTTCTTTGATACATTTTGCGAAATTAACATCATACGAAATAGTACTACGGTCAACATAATTGCGCTCTTACCGTTTTCTGTAAAAAAAATAAATAAATAATACACTCATGCTGTCTATCATTCAATGACTTTAATGTCTTAAAATGTAGTGTGCAGGGTTTTTAGAATGAACCTTGAAATAGACACTGGAATTACATGAGCATGGTAAATATGTTTAAAGGTCAACATGCTAGCATTATCGGTGTTGGCATGTTAGCATGCTAACATTGGCATCAACCCCAAAGCACCGCTCTGAGTGGCGTCCAACCCTTGTCGGGAGGAAGGTCGTGAAGAGCGGTCAGCTGACTCGGTTTGACCCATTCAGATAGAGCCACATCTCCGAGTGACCTGAAGGGGGTATTTGTGTGCAAATGAATGGGGTCTTCAAATATTGGATGTTTTTGCTTTTCATCTAGTCACTCTACATGTTTAAGTGACCAAACCTTTTGTATAGAATGTTTGAACATATTTTGTTAGAGCGGACATGCTTTGTTATGTGCCAAAAATGCACCGACTGTATCAGTCATAAAATGTAATATTGTGTATTAATCTGTTATTACTGCTTTTTTTTTTTCTCTCTCTCTCTCAGGAAGAAAGCATTCCCATTGCACTGTCAGGAAGGGATATCTTGGCCAGAGCCAAGAATGGCACGGGAAAGAGTGGAGCCTACCTCATTCCCTTACTTGAACGCATTGACCTGAAGAAGGACTGCATACAAGGTGAGTTTTTCTGCCACATCTTCCTCACATTAATGTCAGGAAGTTGATTCTGGACTGTAACAAAAATGACTGAGAAAAATCAATATACATACCATTGCTAATTATTCACAGCTATTCTTGTGGTAATTCAGTAGCACTATATCTGTGTGTGTGTGAGAGAGAGATGAAATGCTAGTCAATCGAGGTAAAATTTACTTAAATATTATCAAAAAATGGTAAATGTAAAAGAAATTAAAGCAAAAATGCCTTTCAAATGAGTATTTGCTGCTTTCTTGGCTTTCAGTGATACTAAATAGTTGCACCTTTTTTTATTTGTCTTAATTATATTCAAATAGACTAATTTAACATTAATTTAATGCAATCACCCACTGTGTGTAAAACCTTCTGTTGGCACTGTAATACTTTAAATAAAAGCACACTAATAATCAATGTGTTTTCTATGCAGTTCCTACCTCAAATTTTTAGGACTCTTATTGTTTGTAATAGTATAGAAAATCTTTATCCATGTGTCTAAATTAGGACTATGCTGGTTCAGATTTAATACATCTTTTGCTAAAGTGTTTCTCTGTTTGTCCAGCTGTGGTCATAGTGCCCACGAGAGAACTGGCTCTGCAAGTAAGCCAAATATGTATCCAGGTCAGCAAACACATGGGTGGAGTGAAGGTAATGGCAACCACAGGTGGAACCAACCTACGCGATGACATCATGAGACTCGATGAAACGGGTAAACTTCACAAATCATACAAATTGTTTCATGTCGACATTCGTGATTGCTTTGCCCATTTTCATACGAAACAGTGTTAATGTCTGTCTTAAATGACTGATCACTCAAATATTAATGTTGGTTCTTTAGCTCTCATTTTGTTTGGCAAACGCCGATGAATGTGTCTGGGCTGTTAAACCATTTCAATGCAAGCCAATGAACTGATAGATGGGGATTTGCAATAAAAACATTAAAACATCAAATGAAGCATTATAATGTAAAGTGGAATTCTGGGCACAATGAGGTCTGTGCAGAAGACTACAATTATACACAGCAGCTATATTGAGGCCCGGGTGATGGATGCCAGTCTGGATGATGCTTTAACGCTGGAGTCTGCAATTCCAAGTCTCTCAGTGATTTTTTTTTTTTATATAATTGAATCGCCCCATCACAAAACCGCAATGTGGGGTCATTAATTTCTTTTAGTTTAAGGCCATAATTATTTCCTACACGGTTTGTTGGTTGTACAGAAATTATTGGGAGGTGAGGGGTTTGATACAAAACAATGCTCTGTGGCTGAGTGAAGATGGCCAAATAACTGGAGATTTCCCCTGAAGTATTAAATGGAGCTTTCTATACTGCATAGTCATCAGTGGTTGAGTATTGCCAACACGATATACATGATTGCAGATGACCGCCCACCAAGAGCCTGGTTCTGCCTGAGGTTTCTGCCTGTTAAAAGGTGTTTCCTTGCCACTGTCGCCTAGCGCTGCTCATGGTGGAATTGTTCGGTCTATACATATACAGTTGGTTTAGACTTGCTCTATATTAACAAGTGCTATGAGATAACTCTGTTATGATATAGCACTATATAAATAAAATTTAATTGAATGGTTCTATACATTCAGTGCTACACTGAAAGCGACGCACATCCTCAAGTGATAACCTGCCATTCTTTAGTGCAAATCCTGTGTATTTTATTTATTTATATATTAAAATTGTATTTTTTTTTACAATTTTTTTCATTTATTTTACAGTACATGTGATCATTGCTACTCCTGGGCGGATTTTGGACCTCATCAAGAAAGGAGTGGCCAAAGTCAATCAAGTGCAGATGATTGTCCTGGATGAAGTGAGTTACATTTTTAATTCCCTTAGATCCATTTTTGCTTTTTTCAAAATAAGCAATTTTTTAGAAGAGTGCTGTTTAGAATTTAAGCAGCCGCTTGAGTCTGCTCTCAGTGTGCCTTTGCCCCATGTCTCTCTGCTCAACAGGCGGACAAACTCCTGTCTCAGGACTTTGTTCTTATGATGGAGGAGATGCTGGGTTTCCTGGCCAAACAGAGGCAGATTCTGCTTTATTCTGCCACCTTTCCTCTCAGCGTGCAGAAGTTTATGGTACCCCTTTTTTTTTCTCCTCTCATTTGAGTTAAAGTACCTGTTTCATACATTTTTAGGGCTGATAAACAAACCAGTTACTGTCTGTAGCACAACCTGAATATAACAATTCCTGTCTTCGTAGAATGCACACTTGCAGAAACCATATGAGATCAACCTGATGGAGGAGCTTACACTGAAGGGCGTGACTCAGTATTACGCTTATGTAACTGAAAGGCAAAAAGTCCATTGCCTTAACACCTTGTTTTCCAGGGTAAGTGTTGCCTTTCTGCACTTTATGTTCCTGTTTTATTTAACTACAGCTGCGTCATGGAAACGACACTGTAAAAGGTCAACTTGACTGCAGCCGTTTAATGCAAATAGTGGTTTTGCAAACTTTGAGCGGGGACGTCATGAAAACCTTTGTATAAAGGGTACTAACATTTTTGTATCGCATTGGGCGTTGGAAATGTTTTATTGGATACTTTTAAACAAATGACAGGAAACTCCAAACATGGATTTCACCAGGATTAACTGCTGTTGGTGTTCTTTTTCAGCTCCAGATCAACCAGTCTATAATCTTCTGCAACTCCTCTCAGAGAGTGGAGCTACTTGCCAAGAAGATCTCCCAGCTTGGTTATTCATGTTTCTACATCCATGCCAAGATGAGACAGGTCAGCTCAAAGTACTGGCAAAGTAATGCCAAAATACACAGGTGGCAATGGATGCTTGCCAGAACAGCTGCTACTATTACTTTTGGTGTGCATTAAAGTGGTGTATCGAGTAGACGTACATGTGCCTCTACTTGAGATGTCTGCTACAGGTCACATCAATGCTCTATTTCTGGAGTGTTGCTGCCACTGCCAGTTCTTTTTCAGATGAGAATCAGTCCTGTTGACACCTGGGTAACTAAACATGTTCAGTGTTTGGGCTCTGCCTCGTCATCTGCAGTCATAGGTTGCCTTGAACATTACACATTTTACAACCAACAGAGCTACACACTCATAACATGGTGCTTTTTCGAAGCTAAAACAATTTAAATTTGCTGTACTGCAGAATCTACTTAATATGAGGTGATCATGACTTGCTGCTGTGTCTTAATGTGAAGTAGGTCCTTACATGTAGATGCTTACATGTGAGCAAGTGTGGCATCTAAATTCACTTTTCTTTCTTCTGCGCTCCAGGAGCATCGCAACCGTGTGTTCCACGACTTCAGAAACGGCCTCTGCCGGAATCTTGTCTGCACTGGTGAGTGGTAGATCCATGTGCATCTGCTTCATTGTACAAGTAGAAGAGTTGTGAAATTAGCTTTTTATAATGTGAACATCTACCAGTCACTGACTGACAAATGTTCAAATTCACCAGCCACTCGGTAGTAAATCATTTTGTGTCTGAAACCTACCTTGCTGGTGCTAATTTCCCACCCTGCTTTAGAAGCTGTTTTGTTGACACTATCTACACGTCATCACCATCAGATGTGCTTTGGCCCAGTTTAAGCCATTATTTCCATGTAGAGTGTCGATGCACACTACTCTCAGTTTTGAAACTCGCCCAGTTTGCCGCTGACTTTTCAAAGCGTGTCCAGTTAAATTACAGCTAACCAAGATTCTTAAACACATTGAGTTGCCAGAGATGTAGTATTTGTCTGGGTTAAAAAATAGATTCTTACAGGCTCCTCTTCGGCATCAATTTCAGTTTATGTTGTGACACATCGGCATTGAGCTGAGATAATGGTACTTGCTCTGCGTCCAGCGCAGCAGCAATTACAGCTCCTATCACGCGGGAGAAGCCTAAATCACCCATGTGGTCTGCTCCCAAGACTTTAGAGCCTTTACTGTGCATGTGCAATGTGCGAGCTTGTGGGCAGTACGTGCAGATCGGATGGCAATGCATATCAGGCTACGTGGATCTAAACAGGAGCTGTTTGCTTTTATTGGAATTACCCAACTCATAATGGAACAATGGGAACTGTGGGAGCACACGCACAACAGTTTCGTTTGCAGTGTGCCTTTGCTTTTGGTTATGGGAGGAGGGTTTTGTTACCACCATAGGATTTTGTGAGTTTAATGACAGTGAAACATAAGTGAGACTCATACTCTGCATAATTGTGATGACACGCACGCACACCTTCGTGGTGCCTTGTTGGTTAGACTTGACTTGCTCCACGGGTGTCCACGTATTTTTTCCGTTCCAATGGTGGCAAACAAATCTGTGTTGTTTACATGTTTTTAGTTTCAGTCTTCTAGTGAACTGGTCCAGATGTACTGTGTATGTTGGTGTGGGTATTGATTTCTTGCTTGGTTTTCTCTAGACCTTTTCACAAGAGGAATTGACATTCAAGCTGTGAATGTTGTGATCAATTTTGACTTTCCCAAGCTGGGAGAAACGTACCTTCATCGCATTGGTAGATCTGGTAAGAGCCCACTTGGTTACGTTGTGCTTCGACTGTGCAGCCTCTGAAAGATTTATTTTAGGCAGCAAACAATCATGATAATACAATCTTAACCTTCACTTAATATCCAGGCCGCTTTGGACACTTGGGTCTAGCCATCAACCTAATCACTTATGACGATCGCTTCAACCTGAAAGGGATTGAGGAGCAGCTTGGAACGGAGATCAAGCCCATCCCTGGCATCATTGACAAGAGCCTATATGTGGCAGAGTACCACAGTGAGAGTGGTGAAGAAGTCAAGCCATGAGCCAGTGAGTACACAGATGGCCAATACGCACTCTTTCAAAGGGTCATTGGTATAGCTTACTGACACAACTAAATGTAATAAGTGTGATTATTAGTCATTACCTTGTTGGTGCCTTTCCTGCTGTGCCAAGTTATGTCTCTTGTGAGGTGTTTTTCTGTTTTTTTTTTAAATATGACAGGCAATCTTCAGTGCTGAAACAGGAAATATGTAGGAAAATTAGCACCAATGCAAGCTGACCTAAAACTGTCCTTAAGTTGTTGTGCTGTGACAAGGCTGCAGTTTTTCAATTTGAAAGGTTGTGTTCAAGTCTCAAAAGGTGTCCGACCTGAAGTGTCCTTGAGCCAGACACTCAATCACTACCAGCTGCAAGAGGGACAGCCTTTGTCTTTTTATAGAGTTTTCTGCTGGGGGGGAGTGGACAAAAGTAAAATCCAGGGATGTAATTTTAAAAGGTCATTGTTCTCAACTTGAGTCCTTTTTATATATTGGATTTCTGCCAATACGGAGTATGATATTTAAAAAACATAGGTACATTTCTAGTAACCTATCTTGAATGTAGTAATGTAACAGGCTCTTATGTTGTTTTACTTTATTCTTGCATTTCTCAGCTGCTAACAGTACATTATTAGTTGATGTCTTGGCCATCTTTTCATACCAATGGTACCTTTTTTTTATGCAATGGCTAAATTGAATGAAATGTGTGGAAGAGTGAGACTGATTGTAGGCTGTAAGTAATCTAATGAGGCAATGATTCAGTATGCAGAATAAAAATTCATTAATTTGAACACTTACGGAATGGTTTAAGCTATCTGTGATAAGTTAGTGTTACTAATGTAAAAGGGGCTTAAGTTACATAGTTGCTTAAACACAATCTGGTCTAACTTAAATTCACTCTTCTCTTTCTACAGATCAGTCCATCCTCCATTCCCTTTCTACCGTTTTTGTGGGGGGGGGGGGGGGGGGGGGGGGGGGGGGGGGGG
>JAVQJF010079828.1:0-25502 GCA_036023855.1 Gadopsis marmoratus | reverse complement strand
CAAAGACGGGCCAACCCAACACACACAGATTACACAGTTAACATGCAATTGATGTGCGCACACACCCACAAGCACGCATGCACACACGCTCACATCCCTGTCCCTGCCTCTGAGGCCTGTTCATTGCCACAGTAACGGGTCCCTGGAGACCACTGGAGGAGGGACACACGGGACACAGGATAGCATGTCCCACAGCACTGGGTTTGTGTTTATATACAGTCTATTAGTTTCTTTTTAGCCATGCACTTTTGTCTCATTCTTCTCTTGTCACATTGCCCTTTCTAACATTACTTATAGTCCATAACCGAGGTATATTATTATATTACCCACAATCCAAAACACAAAACCCAGGAGGAGAGTGTAGTCAGGCAGACAAAGATTTTTTTCTGGCCGCTGAAACTAAGACTGAAAATTGAGAAGCCAAGAAAGCCTTGATAATTTATGGCCTGTCCATGTGCAGTAACCCCTGAAAGATTGAAACTCTTTAAAACATTTAGAAGGAAATTGAACTGGAAATAGTTGGTTCTTTACAATGTTTTATTGTTTTTCAGGATAGTCACATCAGCCTGTTTTATGGCTTTATATACATATTAAAGCATATTACTTAGAAAGTCAAAATAGAAGCTGAAAAAAATCAAATCAAATTCTTACATAAAAACTTGTGTATGTCCAGTCCAGGATGAATGTTTCTCTGTTTATAAAATACCACCGGGAAATCATTTGGCAAGTACGTGTTTTTATTCTTTAGATTGCCTCCTATTAAATTTTGACGTTGTGTTCTGCCTGCAACTGTCTTGACCAGATGTTCCTTGCACCAGAAATTGCTCTCAGTGGAACTAACCTGGTTAAATAAAGGTTAGCTAAAATTTAAATTGTGTTTATCCTCCCCACCCCAGCTCTAATGCCCACACACAGACAGCTATAGCAGCACCGTGGCCTACTCTTATCTTTACTCTTTATTTTTCAAAATATGTCCCGCTCCCTCTCTGCCGACAAGCCAACGTCCTGTCTTTGTCCAAACAATCCACAAGTCTCAACATTGCAAGGACAGTGTTACACTTTCTATCCTAAAATAAAATATAAACTCTATACTTGAATTGCTATTGCACCCGATTTATATCGGTGAGGGTAGACTTATTATTAGAAACATAACGCACCACAATAAAAACAGCTTCCAAAATGACCACGTTGAATCAGCACCTCTATAAAACGCACACAACACAACAAGTGAAAGGAAATCGGTCACCTCACTCCATTTAGAAAAAACACAAGATATTTACGTTTATTTTCTTTCACGACTTAGTGCCAGATTCACCAAATGACATATTTTTGCATTGTGTCCTTAGCTACAGTATACATATACACTCCAAAACCTACTCACCATGTCCACGTCCATGACCAAGCGATCAACAAAGGCCCAGTCGCCTGCTTCATTCACAAACATGTTATCTGATGCTCCAAACTATGTGATCACATTAAAGACATTCCGTCCTCCTGTATGAAAGCAAAATCCTTAAATATTTCCATCATTCATCTTCATGTCTAGGTCTGGCCTTGAAATGAAGTGAATTATCCTGGAGTAGCGCCTCTTAATTAATCATTGCAAAATAATCAGAGTTATGAAATTCATATTCTATTTGATCAGCCAACACATGCACCAACGTGAGGGTGCTGCTGTCATTTTCGTACGTATTTCAGCCGTATCTGGCGATGTGGGTGATTTGTTGTGTTTGGTGAGCTTGTTGATTAAGAATGTAGGAGTAATCCTTTCGTTTGACAACAACAAGGCTGAATTGGACTGCTGACTTCTTGTCTGATACAACAAAAGACAAGCATTGTTCTGCCTCCTGCATGGCTTTGTGTGTGAGCGCCACGTCTGTTCTGCAGTTTTTGTTTAAGATTTTGTATAGTTGCGTGTGTTTTATATGTGTAAGTATCTGCAAATAGAAAGTGTGTCTGTACCACAGCCCCTCAGTACACGAGCACGTATTTGAGTGTGTGTGTGTGTGTGTGTGTGTGTGTACTGTCTGCATGTACACAGACATGCATGCATGCATTTAGCAGTTTGCCTCAGGTTGCAGAGAACAGAGTGACAGCTGTTAAGAGAGCAGAGGAGAGGGGAGGTTGGGACAGTGTTATGGACAATGACGGCCAGCAGGCTTGTGGCCGGGCTCAGCCCCGGGCTCTGGACTCTTCACCAGGTGAGGCAGGAGAGATGCCAGCGTGGAGGGGAAACGGGCCGCTAACAAAGATGTAGAACAGGAACAAAGTCATGTGGATACTTCAGTGTGTGTGTGTGTGTGTGTGTGCCATATGGGTGGGTGTGTTTGTATGCTCCATCGGTGGGAGACGGCTCATGTGTCCATGGTCAGTGGACACATATGTGCACTGTACACATGACACGTGTCTGTGTTATAATGTACATTTGTGTGGTTATGGTTTCAGGACGCAGGACTGTCATTTGTCTCCGAGTTCAAGTGTTGCTCATAAAGCATTACACAGACACTGTGTGTAAATTGTGTTCAGTACATGATTGAACATGCTATAATATGAACAATATGCAAAATAAATACTTTTTGGGTAAACTGAAAAGCTAATAACTTATTTCAAAGCATATTCATGTTCTGTAGATTATGCTGTGTGTGTGTGTGTTATAATTCATAATAATGAAAAGATTCATGTAATGGTAAATGGAAAATAGCTCAAATGTGCTCATAACATTCAGTGTAAGATTAATATTGTGGATTAAAATTGTTAGATGGATAGTTGGGATGCATCACAATGAACTTTAAGTACAGTAGTTCCGTCCAGAGCTCTGTGTGTGTGTGTCTGTGTGTGTCTGTGTGTGTGTGTGTACATGGATATTTGTATGCATTTGTAGTCTCCACTTCCCTTAGTTTCTCCCCACCTCAGAGACCAATCGGCTTCCTTGCTGAAACCAAAGTGCCATCTCCTGGCACCTTCAAAGTACTGCACTGCACCGCACCCATTCACAGAAAGACACCTGGTGATTTTACTGGATGAGTTTAGTTTAGTCTAACAGAATGGGCATAATGCATATTTTCCCTCTTTTATATGGTTCCTGTTTTAAGTGAAAGGGAAGTGGGCTTTCAGCAACAGCCAGTTGGACATACGAGCAGTGGATCTTGCCTCAAAAGCTGTTCCCCCCCCCCCCTTTTTTTCTTCTTCTTCTTCTTCTTCTTCGAGAGCCGCTCTTAAACAGGCAGACACAGACTTGGCCGTACTTCTGCTAAGGCTTTGCCTCTCCCCAAGGTTTATTTGCATTTTACCAGAATCTCTTTACCTACACTGCCAAGCTGTGAGATCAGTGCCCACTCAGAAATACCATATGAAATGTATAATGTAAGGCTGGCTATTAAAGTCCACTAGCGTTTGGCCCTGTCACAGAGAGGCATAGTTGTTCCGCATAACCGGTCATGCAGGGAGGGAAGGAAAGAGGAGGGGAAAGTTTGTTTCTCCAAATGCAGCTACTAAAATGGATGGTGATGACTATTTTCCCCTCATAACCTCAGAAATGAAATGTAATTTGATATATCAAATCTGAAGATGTTTTTTGAAGATTTTAAACCTGTATTTATTGCATTAGGAAGCCCAGGGGGGATAAAGGGTTAGAGTAAAGGGTAAGTTAGTCGTGTTTACAATTCTGCGCTCATTAGATTACAATCCACAACTGTACAGGCTTATAAGCTGTACTGACGACAGCAGTGTATGTGTTGCTTATTATGTCTGATGCCTCAACTGGACGTTATCAGAATTCTTTTACTTCTTTAGCCAGGGACTGAGGGACTTGGGTCAAGGAAAAACAAAATATATGTATCATATATAAAATATCATAAAAAGAATTAAGAACCCCCCCCGAGTAAAAATAGAAGCTCACTGTACAAGAGAAGCTCAGATGTCAAATCTTATCCTTGTTCCTCCCTCTTCCAGAATACTGGATTGAGCTGCAGTAGTTTCACTGAAATAACCTGACCGTTTTTATTATTTTCATGACTCCTGTCCCTCTGCTGTATCTCCTCCTGACTCTTTAGCTCTTGGAGAGGAAGGGAAGTGAGAACCAGACAGAAACGGTGACATGTGTCACTGACAGCAGAGTGATGGAGGGAGAAAGTGGGAGACGGGGAGGCATGGAGGGAGAGTCGCTTTTTCATTTTCACCTTTCAGCTTCCCATTAGCCAACAGCGAGAAGCTAATGAAGGAGCAGTATGATAATCTGTTGTTCTGCTATTTCATGCTTTCCACTGTTCTGTCAGGCCTGGGGAGCTATGGGATGGTGGCAGAGCTGTCACAGCTTTAACACGAGACCTGTTTGCACTGGTTGAAAATATCTCATTGTGAGTGTCTAAATTTGAAGAGTCTCAGCATTTTTGTTGTTGTTTACATTGACACACAAAGCATCTAATTTTAGATCTCGGATTGAACTGCTGTTGTTGGCTTTGACAGCTTTGAGGAGCAGTAATGTTATGTTCAGGTAGCTGACAAAAGCATACTTTGTATCTCACATTAGCAGTGAAATTAATGCAACGTGTCGTTCATTTTAAAGATGTGTGATAAAGTCAGCCCTGCGCCAAATTTGGCGCTTCTATCGTAAAATGCTCGGTTGTTGTAAATAGTTTAATCTTAACTGCTGCATTAAAGGGTCACAGTGAAGAGAGGGAATGACAAATTGATAAAGCCGTGAAGTGAGGTACCATCCATTTACTGCTCCCTATGGAACTTCCTTTTCGTGGACGGCACCAGAGCTTGTAACAGATCAGAGGGCCAGGCTTCATGACCTGTGTTTGGTTGTGTTTGGGTTCACCTTGCTTTAATAAACACCTAGACGCAGAGCGAGGCCCTGCTTCCCCAAACACAGCTCTCTTACACAAATGCACAGTCTAAATAACAGCACGCACCATGAACATACAGCGCATGTGTTTGTGTGTGACGGTTTCTGTCCAAACCCCGCCTTCCCCAAGTGTCTCACAGGTGCATCTCCGCTCGGTCGGCCCACTTTGGCCGGCTGGCATATCGGCCTGGCCCCAGATTTACTGCCCTGACACAGGAATCCATTAAAGGCTGTTTAGGGATCCCAGGCCTGAGCCCCTCTGAAATCTCTTTCATTATAGCTCCAAGCTACCATGGAAGGGGAGCGGCTCGGCCAATCAGCGGTGCCACCACATGTGTTCGTGTTTAGACCGATGGCTGAGAGGCTTAAGTGGCTACTGCACACATCTCCTCCGCTGACTTTTATGGAGAAAATGGCACTTTAACTCTTTTTTTGTAATAGGGTGCGTATGTGACCGAGTGTGTATATGTGAGCGTGCGTGGGTGTGTATGTCTTCCCTGACCGAACACAGGCCCTAAATGAGGCCAGGCCAGCCACACGTTACATTCCGCCTGTCTGGCTGGCACTGCGTCGGCTAATCAAGACCGGCTTGGTTCACTGTTCCAATGCTAACCGCCCCACCCATTCCCATCATTCTTTGGGGCTTTGAGGAATCTTTCCTCACCTCTCGATATTTCCTTCCTTCCTTTTTTCATTCATTCCCTTCCTCCTTCATCCTAAGTGTTTCACCTCTGTGTCTCTGATTTTCCCTCCGCCACAACACAAGTACACAAACACCACTGTCTTCACTTCTTAAACACACCCCCTGTGCGCCCCGCTCACTTTTAGGGTTGCAAAGATCCTTTTTCTCTGCGCTGGGCTTTGATAACGTGGCTAACGTGAGTTTGCAGAGAAAAATGCAAAGGAATCAGAGAGGCGGAGCCAAGCCTGTGTAAAACAAACAAACAGGGAAAACACTGCAGTGCCCCCCTAATGCTAACGCTCACTGATTGTTGTCACGTTAACTGTAACCCATGAGTGCTTGTGTGTGTACAAAAACACAGAGATTGAAGGATATTTTTCTTTAGACATATATCAAATAATTTTTTTTTAAAAAGACACCGGAGATGTGCAGCAATATGTAAGTGGGCAAAATGCAACGGGTGTAAATTAGAAAGTGAGAGATAGTGTTAACATAAGTGAACATGCACATGCAGGGAGAGAGGAACATGTGCGTCGTAGTGGAAGGCATGTTAATAAGTGGCCTGGGGCAGATTTGGGCTCCCATGGGGAGAGTCCTGCCCTGCTCTGTGAAGCTTCTGCCTCTTCTTTAACCCGCCTATTAAATATGGTACACAGGTGGCTTATTAAACCCACTGTGTCAGACAACTACAGTACACACTGATCATTCAACACTCTGCAGTGACAAATACAATCACATGCACCGGTGTCACCATGCAAATGATTCCTTTGGTTCCCCATATCTTAACTCAAGTAGCATGTAGTTTGATGAAATACTGCAGGGGATCTTAAAGATTCTTATCCCTAGACCCAAATTTGACAAATTTAGTCTCAACCCGGGCTCATTAAAACAAGCAAGTACTCGTGTCTTATGGGGACCCACCAGACACAGACCTGCAGTCGTCGTTTTATTAAAAGCTGTACCTCAGCATAACACCACATTCTGTCTCGTCTCTTTTAAGCTGAGACACACACCCCCTCCACCCTCTCCCCCTTGGGTCCACTTTTATTGTTTTATCATGTTATTCTTTGTGTCTAACTACATCCACTTGCTGTGTTGTTCTCATTAACAGCAAAACTTCAGCAAGTCTCCAATGAGCATGGACCCTCGAGAGCTGGGCTACAGGCTCGATGATGATGAGCTGGACAATGCAAGCAAGTAAGTCCTCCTATTTTTTATGACCTACTGCCTCGACATTTGGTCACTGAAGCCACTTTCATGTTGTTTCAAGCATGTATGTCATGTATTTTGAGATATGAGAACTTTTGCTGGCTCATTCTATGAGGGAAAACGTTGATAGGCTCAGAGTTGCTTTTCCAAACAGATTTTTACTCATGATAATACTGCCCCCAAGTGGACGTATTTAGTCACAACAATAGTAGACCGAAATGTCTCAAAGGGAACCAGTTATCACAGCCAGCTTGTTGTCATATTCATAATAATACATAACATATATATATATATATATATATATATATATATATATTAGATATAATGTTTTAAAATTCCCACCATATATTAGTGTTTGATGTTCTCCAACAAACACTGCGATCTAATGAAACACTTAGTAACTCTGTCTGTCTCTGTCTCTCCCCAGGATCTCCTCGGAGGACAGCGGGGATGTCCCTTCGTACATCGAGGACAGCGATGATTCCTACTCACTAGAATTCGACATCAACTCCTCCCACTCAGGCCAGATGAACCTGCTGGAGGAAATCCTGGACTCTCTGAACACCACAACGTTGGAGCAAGGCAAACTCAGCGCTGCGAAGAGCCTGGACTTCTTCAGGTCCATGGAGGATTTGGACTACAAGGCCCTGGTACGCAAGAGAGACGGAGGAAGACGAGATTATGAGAAGGCCTGTCATCGTGTACAGGCTCAGGACTTAAAGAAAGAGGGCAGAGAGGTGCAACAGACAGTGTTAATATCACTAAATATAGAACTGTGTCCAGATAGGTGTTTTTTTTTTTTTAAGTGTCCTTTTAAATTAATTAATTTCGTATTCCACATATTCTTTTTCAGGGAGACTGATATTGAATTATTGCCCTCAAGATATCTGATGGATTATTTACATGTAGAGTTTCGGTTCACCTCGAAAAAATGCTGTGCTTAAAATGCATTTTGATCTTTGTTAATTCTTAAGACGTCAGAATGGAGTGTGAGGTTTTTGTTTCAGGCTTAGAACAGCCTCAGAAATAACCAATGTAATGCACAGAAAATTGGAACAACATACATTTACGCAAAGTAACTTTTACGCTACCAATAAAGAACAAAGGCAGCTATGTAGCAAACTCTTTACAGATTGGGACTCAACCAAACTGTAATGCTCATGTGTTGCTTGGATCGCCATAGCAACACACAAGAAAGGTTTACAACCATGCATGCTAGCTCATTGTACTCATAAAGATAATTGTTTAATGGTATTTCCTTGTTTCTTCTGTTCCAGAGCAAGCCCATACCTTCCAGCGACTCTAAACCTGCAGATGACGGTGGCTGTGGTGGCGGCCTGGATCAGGTAGGCTGGAATATGGGCCAGGATGACAGCGTGGTCCACGGAAAACACCTTCCCCCGTCCCCGCGCCGACAGCCCAACTTGAGCAGCCTGAAGGTGTTAAAGAAACCTGCGACAGCTCCTGCAGTGCCCACCATCACAGCTACACCCCCGCCACAGGTCGCTGGCATCTCCAAGTCGCATCCTCATCAGCCCAACTCTGACCCTCACCCTCTACCAGGGCGACAACCGGGAGACCGCTTCTCTTACTCTCCCTCACTTTCCTATAGAGTTACACCAATGCCGCCCTCGCCCACTCTCTCTCACACCTACAGCTCTCCAGCAGCCGTTTCCCACCCAAACTATTCTCCTGTACAAGTGGCCCGGTCTCGGACCATCTCAGACCCCCAAGCCAGCACAGAGCCCCCTCAGGATCAGGACCAGGACCAGACTGCCTCCACCGGCATCCTGAGGAGGAAGGTGCTGACCAAGCAGACAGTGAGGCACTACCAGGAAAAGGCCCTCCAGAGGCAGGGCAGCAAGGCCCAGCAGGGGGGTCAAGGGAGCCTGTCAAAGAACAGCCACTCGGCTGTGCAGGTCCCGTGGGAGAGAGAGGTGTCCAAGGAGGGGTTCCTGGAGATCGGACTGTGTCTGGGTCAAGGTAAAGGCTCGGGGGTGGCTGTGGTGCAGGATCAAGACCTCCTCGAGGAGATTCAGTCCATGTGTTGCATCAACTCAGTCTTCCAGACCAGCCTGCAGCTCTCACAGGTTCACTGCAACAACAGTCACCACCAGGTCCAGGGCAAAGCCACAGACGAGTCGTAGGGACGTCAAAGACTCGGTGTCTGTAAAATGCATCAGATTCTACTGAAATCTATTCACTGTAATTCTTCTATTACAATTAGCCGCCATCTCAAAGAACACGATCAATTCTGACCTTTTTATCTCAGCTATCAGGAAACCTTCTGAACAAATCTGATGTCCTACAGGCAGACGGAGCCTCCGAGATGAACTGGTACACTGCATAACTCCATCTTTCAAAGACATTTCTGTGTGAAGTAGGGCCTATAAACCTTTTTTGTTTTAAAACAAGCAAAAAGGTCTGCCAGTGTATTAAGAATATTTCAACCTGTTTCCAAGAAATATTAACTTTTCTTGAAATGAACGAAATACATTGATTTGCAATGGAAACAAGTTAAAATAACCTTACTGGAGTGGCAGATTGTTTCACTTCCAATGCACTTTTCCTCTGAGTGAATTTGACACTCTGGTAAAGTGACAAGATGTGAGAGTTTATATAGTTGGAATTTCTTAAAACGAATGAATTATCTTGTGAACTGAGAGAGTGAACAGAAACGCAAACTGAGGCTGTCGGATTATATTTTAAGAGGATTCAATTTTATAAACTCAATTACAAAGAGAAATGATTTGGTAAGAAGGAGATTTGTGCAGCGTGTTTACTGCTCATCATAGTTGTTCTGTCTGTAATCAATCAATAACACGTATTTTCCTGTGTTGTATTTTTCATCTTGTAACATATTCACCATGCAATACCTGGAGAAAAAAAACCAACCCAAGAATTACATTTTTGGGTGAAATATAAGTAGCCAGTGGTAATGGGGGAATTTTCCATCTTGACTTTAAGGAATTTAGAAAAGGCTCAGTACTTTGTCAGGAATAAGAAGGGATGATGTCTCCTCAACACACCATTATGTCTGTCTGCTACTCACAGTGTTTCAAAAGATTTCACAGGATCAAATTCAATTTGCACTTGTAGATTAACAATACTCCGTCTACTCGGTACTCAAGTCATTTGAGCAAAAACAAAGTGGGACAGGAGTTTTATACAATGTGTGATATTAATGTGTTTTTATCACCATGCCTTAAATGGACATGTGATTTGTCTTTGATACTCTGATGTCTTAATCTAGAGATACCGTAACAGGTACTTTGTAATCAGAATCTCTGTTGCTCAGACAGTTAAAAGTTCTTAAACAGCAGCACTGTATTTATCTGGATTGATGGAATAGTTAATATCATCATCACTCTTCCCCTCATGTTGTCTCTGCTAATTTTCCACCTTTAAGTCTTTTCGGCACATCTAACTTTCACTCTCGACCTCAGTGGTGGTGGCCCGTCGTCGCAGAGCTGATGTGGAAAAGGTGAACTTTAAAGCATAAGGCTGGTGCTATTTTGAAAAATGTACAATATCACCAGACTTATCACACAACTCAGTCTTTGTCTTTCGTCTCCCTTTGTGTGCTCACAGGAGGAAATGTAATCTCTGTCCTTATAGGTTGGAGTCACGCACTGTAATATAATGCAGTGGTTGATGATTGTACTGTAATGAAGCAATAAGGTCTCCTCAGAGAGTAGCTACGTGGATGAAATGTGTACGGAGTCAAAAGTATTTCTATAACAGACTCTCCTGTGGAGAGAAACGGCGTGTCCACAGATTGCGGGTTCCCATCATTCTCTGCGTGGCCACAAAGCCCAGAGAAAAGAAGAAAGCTTTTTCATGTGCTTGTGTTGGGATTATTACATTTATGGTTCGTTGTTCTTATGATTTATGCCAGACGCCAGTCGGTGTGGCAGTTTAATAGCAGCCATTTCTCCGCTTTTTGAGTGCTGCTCTGCGTTAACGATTTGCTCATAAAGTCTTTGGCGTGCTTCTAAAAGCCCAGGAATCAGTCCTAGTAATTCCAAAAAGGAGACGAAGAAAAAGACTCCAGAACAATCCCTGCACTGGCCTTATTCATTGTGAACATTTAAAAAAAACGTATTTACTATGCAAATATTTAAAAATATAAAGAAAAAACAATTATAATGCACGATTCTACTTGAAAATAATCACAATCAAGCTAGTTTCTAATGGGAGCAAACCTCACGTGTCCCTAAATAAATATATATTAAAGTCAGCTGGGGTGAGTCTGAGTGTTAATGTCAGAATGGTGCGTATGGTGTGCCTTTATAAAGTAAGAGTACCACCCAGTATACCCAGAACAGGGTACAGTATTATAGAAAGGCGGTGTATGCAATGTTTTCAGACCACCTTACGTTGAAAATTATGGTATTTATATGATAAACAGACACATAACCTGGTCTGGTTCTTAGAAACTGACCTGAAATGAACTTGGGTACTTGCATTGTTTTAATAGCTGCTTTGTTTTTGGGTTTCGGCTGTGATCCAGCTGCAGTTACTCAGTGTTTTTCTTTGCTGCGGTGGTCGGTGGGAATCTTGCTGCCTGTATTTCAGAGAAGATCTCTGAATTTCTCTGGGTCATTTCACTTTTTGTAAATTAGGTACTTTCTTTGGTTGTACTAATAGGTGATCACTTGCATAGTTTGTGCTCTTTTTGTTCTCTTTTTCTTTTCTCTTTTAAAAAAAAATAAATAAAAACCATCCTGTACCACTCAGCTAACTGTATTGGGAAAGAAAAACGTTTCTCAGAGGAGTTTCTTTCTATTGATGAAAACCTATTTTCAACTGAATAGACGTGTATTTTTGCTGGCTTGAGTTTATTTTACACGGATAATATATATGATTGGTGGTAGAAACATGACACCTAAAATTTTGAATGTTTTAGATTTTATTTTTGGAAGAAAACAAAATAGAGAATATTAACAAATGTACCGTGTAGCCATTCATGTTCAGAAGCATTGGACACTTTCTAATCAAAATAAGACTGATGCTCGCTTGTACATGGTACAATGCTTATTGTTGTATCTGCATGTGTGTACCTGTACATGTCGTATGCTATGATTTTGTTTCATTTAGTTTTTACAGATGTGGTCTATTCTGTTGGTATTAATTAAAAAAAAAAGTATTTAGCACGTCCGTCAAATCGAGAATGATGGAAATAACATTGGGTCTCACCCTGCCTTGCGTTGGGCATTGTAGAGTTAAATGTCATCTGCCTTGCATTTTTAATGTACAAGAAAACATTTCTGCATTGGTTACTGTGAATCTAACTGTGGAGGCTTGTGGAAAGAAATACTTGAGCAGGCAGCTGCTATAAAGTGTGATATGAAGAGTTTTAGTAACTCTGGTCCTGTTTACACTAACGTTGTACAACAACGTAGAAATGATTGCCAGTGGATTTGCATTTCAGTGTCTGCAGTCTTGTATCTACAGATACCTACCTGATGCTCTGCTAACTAATACAGTGCAAAGTAATCAATAAATATACAGTATGTATAATTGTCCTGAAATTACACATTTGGAGTGAGTGAGTGGGAGGTGGCAGATTATATTGCGGCTTCACGCAGGTTCAACTTTACAAAGTTATTAACATCACTTCCCCTTAATCACACATTAATAAAAAAACTATTTTCAGTGTGATGATGACCTCGGACAAGTTACAGTAAGCAACTTTTATTTTTTCTTCTTTCCCCCAGTCTCTCTTGTGGGTATTGTAATGGTGATTAACTCTTGGGTGTGCCATTTGCGGCTTTTCTGATTCTGTGCACACTTGCATGTTCTCATCGCAGAGAAAACAACTGTCTTAAACAACTGAGGTCAATCTAATGTGCTGTTCATGAGTAACTAGGTACAAGTGCACACAATGTATGCACTGTGAAGTGAAAATAAATTATACTGTTTCATGCTTATGCATCTCTGAACTAATTTTATTTAAACCGAACGTCTGTACGTGGAAATAAACAATGTCTTTCAGTGGCAAAGTAGTCAGGGTGGTGTATTGTGTATTAACAGTTGACACATTTATACATGCAAAAAATGGTTTATTGAACAGGACTGTGTAGTCGTGTGTGTGAATGTCCGTGCATTGGCTTATTAATTTGGCAAACAGTAAAGTAGAACCCTCTGTTCCTAAATGAATATTTTATACAATATTTCGTTGAAAGAAAACAAATCAACACAAATAAATTCACTTTAATTAACCAGCACATTGTCTTAAAGGCAGAAATAAAATTCACAGTTTAAAAATAAAAAAAATCAACGTATTCATCATTACCGTATATACACTTGAAACTACACTGCAGCCTAGAAAGTTCTTGTCTCTAACAACGTGCAAGTCGGCCTAGAAGAAACTATTTTGGACTGGTGCAACTTGTCCTGAAGCCTGACACTTAAAGGACATTATTCTGTCAGTAAGGAGCTACAGTATGAGAAGGCCAGTGGGAGTCTTCACTGAACATGAAAAATAAATCAATACTGGCAGCAACACTCGGCGTGTAGACAAAACACAAAGAACTAGAAAGGCTTTTTCCTATAATAAATACACATTTTGTTGGAATTTCATCAACTTAACTGAGTTTATCCTCCCACGTCCGAAAATAGTCCCCAGCAAAAGCACTATGTACTCCGGTGTGATTAAAAACTAAAGAGCCCAGCTGCTTTAGGAACCAATGGGCTTGTTGCAAGACAAACATTATTGGTTTTGATCTTTTTTTTAATGGGATTTGTTGACAACAGGAAAAATATAGAATAATACTATCCTTATCCTTTAAATAGGGAACGTTCTGACTCATTATCCAGATGAGGCTTTAAGACGATAGGCTTTGGGTGTCCAAAGTTCTGGTCAGATTTCCGTTTGCGTGCACTAACTGGTCCATCAATCCTCAGATATGGATCAGACACTAACGCTCAGACAGACTCGATACGTTCTGAATTCAAATCTTTTCATTTAGATGGATGCTCTGCTGGATGGTGAAGCCAGGTGCAAAACGTCACAGGAAGATGGATGACGCACAGGGACATACAATCACAGAAAAAGGATGTACATGAAGAAAGCTGTCATTTAAAATGGAGGCACTGTGAGGGGAAGACCATGTGTACATATATAACGATATAGACGTTGTACATCTACAGTGTAATCAGGTGTGTTTCTGGCATTAGCGCCACCACATTAGCACTCTGCATGTAAGCACAGTACCCCGCCTGCATCTCATATGAGCCTCTCCATAGGCGGCGGCTGCGTGATGCTCCACATCTCCACCCGTGATCCCTCCTTCTCCTGCCGGCTGGGACTGTAGGTGCCATGGGTGGCGCGGCGGTTGAGCGCCACCACCAGGCTGACAGAGGTGAGGATGAGGACCAGTAGCAGGACGACAGACACCAGGCTGATGGACAGTAAGAGGTCAGAGGTCAAACCCTCAGAGGTCAGCTGGAGGGAGGGACGGAGAGAGACAGAATCAGATAACAGGTGCTTGCTGGAACAAATGCTTTGGGTTAAAGAAGCTCATGCACAGGATACGTTGTTTATTTCTGTCTCTCACACGCCGTTTCTCTCGTTCACACGCTCTCTCACACACACGCGTCTCCTCTCCTCCGCCGCTTCGCACGACACCAGGCACTCCGCGCTGCCAACGTGCTGATGGATGTGTTTCCTAGCTCAGCAGGTGCATCGCGACCACCAGGAGCCTCGCGTTGCCGCGGACTCAAACCTCCATCCGTCTGCCGCCTCTCTCGCAGTTTGGCTGCGGCCAGTGCCAGCCCCGGCATCAGTACTACCGCCAAGCCAACCAGACACGGTGCCAGCACGGCAGCCGCCCACGAGCTGCATGGAGCACGCGCCGTCTGTGGTGGATCACGCACACGCACACACAAAGGCAAGATGCTTCCTGATGATCCCATTAGCACATACACAGCAAACACCACCAGAAACACACCAGAAATAGCTCATACAGACACCCACGTGATTCTTTTTTCTAGCAGGAGGAAAAGCTGCTTTACGTGAAGGTGTTTTAATGACTTGCGAAACCTGCTAAGATTCGTTTTTTAACTTGCGGCCCTGTGGCCCTTTGACCATCGCACACCACGCTGCTTCGCTGACGAACCATAGGCACAGTTCTGCCTGCATGCAAACACACAGACCTCTGACACTCACAAGTCAAACCCAGTGAATGAAGGCGAATCAAAGCGGGCAAATGATTAACAGTCATTAACCAGCAGCAGAAGACGGCTGCTATAAGGTTACCAACAGCTGTATCACTCCATTTCACTTACAATTTTGGCTGACACTGTCCTCATGACTAAAGCCTCTTACTGAACCTGTCAGGTTACACGCGACTATGAAAAGAAAAAAAAAAATAAATCTCAGAAGTCAGCAAACTTTACACTGAGCAATCAACATGGAAACATAATTCTAATAAAAATACAACCATCCATATCCTGAGGCAAAAAATAACTTATGCACTCGTGCTCGAACCTGTAGACATTACACTTTCTCTCCCTCGCTACAGGTTCTTTGTTGACTCCTGGAAAGTGCTTACCTGTCACTGCAGCACAGTTGGCTGTCATAGCGAGTGTGACACAAGCGAGCCGGAGCAGCCTGCAGCCAGGACCCGCCATCAGTCACCGGCTGCCACACACACAGACACGGAGATGTCTAACTAACCAGTCTCTAAGGTACACGGCAAGGCCACCCTGAAGGCTCCGCAGAGCAGCTAGACGCAGAGAGACAGCAGCAATGCTTCCCTGCTGTCAGCACTATCAACCTGCTCTGTGTGTGTGTGTGTGTGTGTGAGAGAGAGAGAGAGAGCCTGCCAGATAAGCTGCCCTCATATGTTTCTGTGAAGCAGACCGAACTTCTGTGAATGCCACCAGCTCTCTGCTGAAGCTGCACTTCAGCGCCAGATGCTGCTTTTTTCGCTGGCGCAGCACATTTCTCCCTCTCTGCTCCCCTCGCTCTCAAAGGATGGCCACATCAGTGCCGACACTGAAGAACTGCTTCCCATTTCCTCCCCCTCTTTCCTCACCATTAGGGCTACCTGTGCTCGCAAAGGACACACACGCACACACACACACACGCACACACACACACACACACACACACACACACACAGACTTGAAAAATACAAGATGGAGGAGAGGAGGCAGGTGTACGAGACAGGAGTGCAGCTGCATATTGACGACATAAGTCAAACGTATGTGGACACCTGAACATCACACCCATATGTTATTGTTGAACAGCTCAGTCTAAACGATGGGCGTTAATCTGCTGCTGTAACAGACTCCACTCCTCTGGGAAGGTTTTCTACAACATTTCGGAACGTGGCTGCAGGGATTCGCTGCCATTCATCAACGCAGAGCTTTTGTAACGTCTGGCACTGATGTTGGCCGATGACGCCTGGGGGTTGAGGCCTCTGTGCAGGCCAGTCAACCTCTTCCACCATGAGTTTGCCGTTTTTCAGGTCGGTTTTATAGTCAGGTGGCCATATAAAGATGGAAAGAGATGTTTTTTTGCTTGCTGTAATCATCCCTCCTGCTCATCGTGGCCATTAAATGATCCCTTCTTAACGTGCTCCAGTCAGTGTAAGTGAAGGTGGACAAAATCTACAAATCCAGTTCCGTGCAAAAATGTATTCAAAAGCTTATTTAAGCTAAGATGAGCCCTCAGCTGTCCGAGTTCGACACATCACGTGCAAGTCTTCCAAAGTTACAGTCTTCAAAGTTTGATAAACAGGGAAACAGAAAAACACAGAGAGATTTTATAAATGCTTCTTTTATAACCTCATATGCGCTTCAGATAAACTTTGAATGCATTTTGCACAAAACGAGGACTGCAGATTTCGTCCCCGATCATTTACATTGAAAGCGCATTAAGGGGGGATCTTTTGATGGCCAACATGAACGGGAGGAATCATTACAGCACGCGAAACCTGTTTACACGTTCATATGGGCACCTGAATATCGTTTTAAGACGGACTTGAAACATTGTGAGCCTTCAATGTTGCTTTGGGGACTGTCATGTCAAAACAGGAAAAAGTCGTCCCTAAACAATGAGAAATAGCCCAAGACCAACAGGGCACAGGAGGACATGGGCCCCTCTGCCCAAATCCTGTAGCACTGAGCCTTCGCTCTCTGCGTCTATGAACTTGGGCTATTCTGTGATCTACTCACGCTACATCTTGTTAAGAGAGATTAAAGGTCTATGTTTGGTGTCACGTTTGCCACCTGACTTCGTCACGTCCGCTTCTTTAGGCATAAACACGCTAAATCAATGAGAGGATCTGCTGTAAACCTTGGACTGAAGTTTGTCTAGAGGAGAAGATGGAAAGGAAACCAAATGGAAGATGGAAGAGAGAAAATTAACAGAGAAATGAAAGGAGGACAGAAGACAGACAAAGGCTGATAAGAATTTGTTTTGTTTTTTTTATTTGATGACAACAAGAACAGAGAGTGGACTTAAATCGAGACAGGACATGAGGACAGAATATGACGGAGGACAGACAGGCTAACAAGACGTTATGGTCATGCGTGAGGTCAGCACAACAAGACTAAAACACACACAAAAACACAATCAAGTCCACGAAGAACAGACGAGTGCAGCGATTTTGAGCGTTATGAAATGTTGACCACAGCAGCACGGATGGATGCTGATTCGCTCGTGCTGAGCCGCGGAGAATTTGGCTTAAAATATCTTTGCCTCACGCGGGAAGGTTTAGAGTCAGACACTTGTTCTGCGGTACAGAACAACACACGGCAGTCAGTCACCGCAGTGCTCTGAACGCACGTCAAGAACAAAGTGAGACATCTTGTCGTCTTCTAGACCCTCTAGGCGCCTTTTGTAACTGCGGCGCTGCTTTTGATAGTTCACGCATTCATCCGTATGGAGCTCCCGAAATCCAGTTCAGGCAAGACTGACAGGATATCTTCAGTGAGAAACATAAATAACGCTTATATTATAACGTTCTTGACTGCATCAAAAAGTGCTTTCTTGAGTGTAGACCATCCTTCCCTTTAGACCGCAGCAACTGTCCTGCACAGCTTCGCGCTGGAACAATGTTTTGATTCATCGATTAGTCGATCGACAGGAAATTAATTGCCATCAAGTTTAGCGGTTTGGGGCCCTGAGAAGTGAGCATTTTATCACATTTTATAGATTAAACGATTAGATTATTTGATTTTGCATCTGTGATCTACAGCTACTTAAATATTAAACTGAGAAATACAGTAATAAGTAAATACCTATATTGAATAAGGTCCTGATGCTCCTGATTAACAAAGTATCATTTTAAGGCACAGAAGCAGCTCTGTGGTACCATTAACCTGTGGTCAAACTAGAGAAAATCCTACAGTGTGCAGTGTGCTGTCAGAAATACCCGATCCCCTTTGCTTCGTACGGGAAACCGCTGGTCATTCTCATCTTTCATGATCAATCAATCACAGTCCCATGCACAGACAAACTCGCAAACCCTTCCACTCTGCACCCACGTTCTCAAACAGTCTTAAAGACAAGTGCAGACACACGCCTGCGCGTGCACACACACACACACACACACACACACACACACACACACACACACACACGGTCAGTCGTTGCCTCCCCAGTCTATTTCCGGCTCGTCGTCCAGCCTGAGGATGAGGTAGGAGAGCAGCTGGAAGAGGTTCTGCCACAGCAGCATGGCCACGTAAAAGTAAATGTCGCTTACGTCCGTCTGGCACGTGTCTCCGGCGTAGCTCATGTCGCACACGCAGACGAACTTGTTGATGAGGTTTTGGCAGTAGCCTCCATTGAGACAAGGGTTGGACTTGCACTCGTCCACCTCCTGCTCACACCTGCAGACACAGAATCAGAGCTCAGCCAGAGACACGCCAAGGAAGTGACTGTTTATAGCAAACAGTCATACAGAAAGTTCTTGCAGAAAAGGCACTCGGAAGAATGTGAGCTCTGCTGGGAGAACCCCCCCCCCCTCTTAATAGACATAGATAAAGTCAAATATTTCAAATATAACACATAAGGAGGAGGGTTGGGTTGGTGGAGGAGGAAGCTGAGAGTGTAAGAACAGAGAAGACAACAGAATTGTCAGATATAATGGCCGAGCTGTGCACCTGCATGAATATAATTGTCAGCTGGTGAGTGAGTCAGTGACTGTGACGCATGAATGTTGCAGCTGATGCCAATCAGCTAATGAAAGTGTGACTTAAGTGTTCTGCCTGAACTAATGCTGCGCTCCAAAGATAAAGCAGGCTGATGACAGGACATTTTGTCTCAGTATCTCGGTCTGCTCTGCATCCATTTGACTTAACCGCAGTTTCAATTTAATAATATTCACGTGTCTTTCTTTCCTACCGGTGTCCGGTGAAGCCTGATGGACAGTCACAGGACAGCTCTCGGTCAGTGCAGTTGCCTCCATTGAAGCAGGTGTAGTTTCTTGTGTCGTCGCCGCACACAGACACCGGCAGCTTAGGACGCCTGGTAGAAGACAGTCAGACATGTAAGAGGGTGAATACGTGTGTCGTCTGTGTTTTACTCGAAGCTGTAGCATCAGAGGTGTTGAATGTGTTCGGCAGGTCATGTGCGTCTTCACGTCTGCCGGAAGCAGAAGAATCAGGCAGGCAGGAGCCGTATATTTCGGCTTCCCACAGGGGAGACAAAGAGGCTTAGGAGGGGAACAGGATAATGAGATTAAAGACCTCTGGCAACTATTCACCAGCAGGGCGTCAAATCACATGTACGGGGATGAAATAGCCAGCCATTTCTCTTTGGACTCTATAGCCTTTTATTTGCCTGAAGCACAGCAGCTCTTCTCCAAAATGTTATCCATCTGTTGGCAACTGGAAATTGCATCCCTCAATGGTTACAAGATGCAGGCCTTTTTTTTTTTACTTTGGAAAGTGCACAATTTCGGCAGGTGAAGTTTTAATTTAGATGCCGGGAATCATTTTGAACCACGGCTGTCACTCATTTGAAACAGTGGGTGTCTCGTTTTAAGACAAACAGTGTCACAGGCCGCGTTAATATTAGCTTTGCTTGGCATTTTGTCGCACGCGTTTGAAAACAAAAACAGGAGACGTGCGGCACATGACATTTGAGAGACAAATATCTAACGGGGAAACAAATAGCGAGCACCTAGAGAAATAGGAAGGGGGGGGTAAAAAAAAAGAACAACTTACACATTTCTGACAATGTACCACGGAATTTCTTCAATGCGCTCACTGGAGAGGAACAGGAAGAAAGACGGGGAAAGGGGGTAGGAGGAGACACAAACAAAAAGGAGTCATTTTGATGAAAACTTTGCAGCGTAGATGTTCCCAGTAAAGGGGAGATGTGTGTCTTGCTCGGCAAAGGTTTTCCTTGTGCGCAAGAGGCAAGGATGCAAGCGGCTGTGTGTTTACAGGATAAATGGTTGGCGGCGTTTCTCTGCTGGTTCTCCGAGGCAAACGGCAGATGACAGGGGAAAGAAACCAGAGAGCCGTGTGTAGTGAGGCACCACAGCAGACTGAGGCCTTTTCTGGCTGACGCGAGAATAGAAATGCAGCATCTGAGACGCTTGCTGCTGCGGGCGTGGTTGAAATGCTGAACAGAGGCAGAGACGCGGAGACGTTTACAGTCATTTTGTTTGTGTGTCTTGGTGCAGAGTCCCCAGTTTGTGCAGTCTGGAGCATTTATTTGTGCATTTTTTGTGTTTGCTGAGTAGCTAACTAGTAGTAGCTAAGATGTAATGAAATAATCCTATTGGCCTCGTTTCCTCTGCTGCTCTGTATTTTCCACAAGCCTTTTGTGATGTTTAGTTAGATTAACACTCCCACCAGTAGGTGTCAGTATGTTGATGATGACAGTATAAATGACACATAGGAAGTGGTGATATATATGTGGAGACTGGAGATGGTCAACATGAAAAATAAAGAGTTCTTAAATAAAGGCCTAAGTTCGTTATTATAACAGAACAAAACACCTTTTGCACTCACCAGAGAGTAACTGTAACTTACTTGCAGAGGGGTCCGCTGTAGTTCTCAGGGCAGAGGCAGGCGTACCTGTCCAGCCCGTGCAGACAGGTGCCGCCATGGGCACACAGGTGGTTTTCACACATATCCACCTCCTCATCACAGTCCACACCGGCGTAGCCAAACTCGCAGGTGCAATCGTAGGCCAGCCCGTTCACGCTGCAATTGCCGTGGGCGCAGGGGCCGGAGGCGCAGGTGTCGGTGAAGAAGTCGCACCGCCTCCCGGCCCAGCCGGCGGCACAGCTGCAGTTGTAGGTGTTGAAGAGGTCCTGGCACTGCCCTCCGTTCAGGCAGGGGTTGGGCTCACACACGGGGCCCCCGCCGCAGCCGAGGAGCGGCGGTTGCGGCGATGTCTGGATGAACTGCTCCTCCTGCAGACGTGGGAGGTTCACATCAGAGGAGCTGAGGTAAGGCAGGGCAATGCCACCCAGCTCCACTGTGCCCAGGCACCCAGCCAGGGGCCACCCAGCATCGGGGGCCAGGCCGCCTAAAAAGATGTCCACCCCTTGCTTGAGGAAGTCCAGGTTGCCTCCTCTGCTCCCGGAAGTACTGGCTTCCTCTATTTCTTCATCCAGCACCAGAATCCAGCGGGAGGTTTGTGCCCACGGCGCCGCCATGAACAGCTGGACGCTGTGCCACTCGCCATCGCTAACACTCGTCCTGCTGCTGAGGCTGACTGTAGACACACCCTGCTGTCCCTCCTCCTCCTCCTCTCTGTCGTCGTCCGTGGTGCTCTGAAGCTCCATGAAGAGGAAACCGTCCTGGATGGAGAGTGTGACGAATGCCGAGCCCTTCTCTGCGTGGAGTACAGCTGCGTTACGCTTTCGTGTGCGCAGGTTTAGGGAGAGGTTGGTTACATTGCGGAATATGTGGCCGTTTCCCCGGTAGGACAACACCGTGCTGTCATTCAGGAATGTTGCATTGGAGTAGCCTAGGAGGTTAGGGAAAAATATCTGTTTACACATTTACACAATCACTTTGTCACGTCGTTAAAGCGCCTTGGTCAGTGGGCTCAGTTGTACTGGCTTCGTGCAGGAGAACACAACAAGGGAATTAGGCAAGAGCCCTGCTTTCTAATCCAAAGATTACAAAAACAACAGCCATTTTCAGCACGGCATGCACCTGTTTTTATAACACTTCAATCCTCGTAGCAGCTGGATGAAGTCATTCATCAGAAATACCCATAAAGAGCAGGTGGGCTAGCAGGGCAGACGGGCAGCACGGCAAATCATCACTAATCCCAGCAACAAAAAGGATCTGACCTCCGGCCAATCCTGCTTCACGCAGCACATCCAGAATACTGCGAGGGCCAGTACATAACCAAGCACGTTGTATCACTCGGATACATAGTAGCCAATAATGACCAGTTCCACGAACAAGGCCAAACATTATGTCACGTGAAAGTGGCCCCAAAAGGGTGCTTTTGGGAAATCTGATGCTGTTAAATATTAGCATGCAGTGACTGGTAGTGTAAAAACTAAATGGAAAAACAAAGTCATTAAAGCTGGTAATGTATCTTTCAGATTATTATTATTACTACATCTCATGATCTATACGTGATTAAGAAAACAAATAAATGCTGCTACTAATGATGAGCAGCTTTTACATTTTCAACCCTTATAGAAGGACATTTTATTACATGCTAACAAGTTATTACATAATCTGATAGTTAGTACAGGTTTCTCATAGACTGAGCTGTGGACCCCCTAAAGGCTTAAAACATTCAAGAGTCAGGATTTGATCCGTTAAAATCTCAGATCCATGAGATAGACTGCGTCAAACAGCCCTTGAATAGCAGGACACCTTGAATATTTCATTATTAGACCTGGTTTATTAGCACTGGTTTCAAATGATATGAGAAACAACCTGAATGTGTCTCAAATGACCTTTTTTGTTTTAAAAAAAAAAAACAACCTCCTGCTTGTCACTGTTGTAATCTTGGATGCCACTCACATTCATATCCCTGGTTCAGCATCCTGCACTCCGAATCTGTGGGGCAAGGTGACAGCTCGCACCACCTGACCTCTTCACAGTGCCGCCCTGCTGTCCTGAGAGGGCAGGTGCAGGTGAAGTCATCCCACGTGGAGTAGCACATGCCACCATTTAGACAAGGGTTCCTCTGAGGATGAGAAATTGATGCAGGGACAAATGTTGCATAATGTCTGATTTCTTCGCACTAAATATGAAACCTAACTACACTGTATGTGAATGCTTTCACACTGTTAATAGTGATAGAGGTCGAAAATACGTTTTACTCACTCTACAGGCGTTGTCCCCAGAGCATCCAGCGGTCACATTTTCCATGAGCTCCAGAGGATAAGATCTCACTGAGGCATCCAACCCAAAGAACTGCAGCCTCACGTCATTGATCCTCAGGTCCTGGATACAGCCTTTAAAAAATCCGCCAAACACTGAAGTCGTCCTACTTTCCAACAGACCTCCAACATACACAGCATCTCCTGCTTGGACATAGACTGTGCCGACTTCCGCTTCGCCCTGTTTCTGAGCTGCTACATGCAGTGCCATACGATCCTTCACCACCTCTACACTCACAAAGTGGACTTCCCCGTCATCAATCGCACTCTCCGCCTTCAGGCTCTCAAAGTCATTGAGCTGAACCGTGACCTTGCCGTCCTCCAGCCACACGTGCAGATACTCGCTGCTGCTGTTGGCGAGCGCCAGGAGGAGCCCGTTGCGCCTCCGCGTACGCAGGAAGAGGGAGATGAAGAGGTCGTGGCCCAGATCATCGGTGACAGTGAACACTGCATAACTCTGAGAGTCCTCGCTCCCAAAGCGTGCGCTCACATGCTCTGCAAAAAGGTGAGACAGCAAAGTGATTTGACAGGTTGAGGACGAGAGAAAAGTGAGTTGGCTGGGCGTCAGCGTCAGGAAAACGTCTCCAAAATGTTTCAGCTTGGCCAGCACGCATTATGGGATCGATTTCTGGGGTTCAAAGGAGTTTTATAAGTTCAAGAATGTAATTTATTTGCAGTCCTTTGTTTGTAGTGAAAACACAATGGAAGGAAGAAGAAAAAACAAACAAACATACTCAACTCATACTCATATAATAAACTTATGAAAGCATCAATGTGGATATTTCGAGTGTGTGCATTTGTGCGCACGTGAGTAAATGTGTGTGCAAATATCCCATCAGACAGTGTGATCAGTAATCTGCTTTGACAGACTCAAGAGGCTATAGATATCCTCCGCTGAGAACACGGAGCTATTCGATACTTTCAGGAGACACTTGAGTGAGGAATTCAAACTACTCTTTTCAACTTTTTCATTCTACATAATAGTTTGTTTCTGATGTAGTGCTCGCTGTTTTCAGCAGTCACATGTTCGGTGCATTTCAAAAATAGAATCCCTTATATCTTTATCCTCCAGTGCCTCCGATAAGAGGATCTCTGTGGCTTTTGCTTGGCCTGATCTCTACCCCCTTATCGTCTGCTCGCCTAACATCTGCAACCGAGGGTGTTATCTGACTTTCCACTTAAGACATTTGTTGAGAAGGCCTGGTACTCTTTCCTCCAATATCAATTACTTAGGGTTAGCTTAAAGCTTAAAGACCCTGGTGAGTCCTAGTACCTAGTTTTGGTGATTAGCTATCCCAAACCTTTTTGATTTGATGGAAGTAGATTAACAGACGAAACTAAATCTTCCCCAAATTTTTGCACTGTGTTGCCATTTCACCTTCCAATTTCTCCACTTGAAGTCAATTATTTCACAGCTGTAAACATACCCTCCTCACAGTCCTGCCCCTCATAAGGCCTTGGACATCGGCACTGGTAGCTCTGCCACAGGTTGACACACTGTCCTCTGTTTTGGCAAGGCACGTCCTGGCAGCGGTCCCTGTGGCTGCAGCCAGGGGACACGTTAACAGCAGAGTCGCTCAGCCATTCCTCAGGGACGACAAGCTGCCAGTCCACAAACACATCTCGCAAGCAGCCAATGAATGCTGGAAGAGGAGAGTCCTCATTGGGGCCATTTGCGTCCTGAAGCACTCCTCCAATGAAAGTGTTCTGAGGAGATGACGCCAGCCCTGCCAGGGTGTTTTGGACTCGAGCCACCTTGTGGCAGGACTGGCTTCCACAGCTCCCAGTATCATCCAAGAGTTTCAGACTGAGCACCCAGTTTCCGAGCGTAGCCTGTACAGAATGCCACTCTCCATCTGTGACATTGTGTGGAAGCTCCAGGACCCGGCTTGGGCTTTCTGTTTTCTGCTCCTTCCTCAGTGTGAGACGGAGCTGCCCTTTGTCCAGCTCCAGACTCAGTAGCAGCCCCCTGCTGTTCCACTGGAACAACGCCGCTCTGGGCAGAGTTGTTTTGAAGCTGAGGGTGATGTTGCAGGACACCTCTGCATCCACCAGGGGACTCTGCAGCAGCAGGTACCCTCTGCGCTCAAAGGAGAAGGTGGTGGAGGTCTTACAGAGGGGTCCAGTGTACCCAGGTGAGCAGGAACAGGTGTATCCATGAGTCCCATCCAACAGGAAAGGAGAGCAGGAGCCTTGGTTCTGGCATTGATGTCCCTCACAGCCCACTAGCCTCACATCACAGTTTGTACCGCCATACAGGAAGACATCGTGACTCTGTTTGAGGCAGTGGCAAATGTAGCCTCCAGCATGGCTCTCACACCTGCCCCCGTTCTGGCAGGGACTGGGGTCACACTGGTTTACCACATCCTGGCAGAGGGAGCCTGTTAACAGAAGAATACAAAGTCACAGCGTTCATGAGAGGACACAACCC